>PITA01000400.1:151289-283991 GCA_004023965.1 Spilogale gracilis | reverse complement strand
GAGGGAGGGAGGGAGGAAGGGAAAAGAAAAGAAAAGAAAAGAAAAGAAAAGAAAAGAAAAGAAAAGAAAAGAAAAGAAAAGAAAAGAAAGAAACAAAATGAAAATAAAGAACTATAAATTGAATCATTTGACTTAGATGGGTATCAGGGTCATATGTCCAAAGTCTCCGTGTTGTCTGTGTGGCTATACACATTTACAAGGCACAAATAATGGGCTAAAATCTTACTTTAGAAGATGTAATTTGAATTGTGAGTGTAATGCTCTAAGCCAAGTGCTATACATTGGGGATTGTGAGGACAAATACAAATGTAAAATAAGAGGGTAATTCTCCCTGTTGAAAATAAGGGAAGAGACTTCCCTCCACCCCCTTTTCTTGTAGCATTTATTTTAGAACATTTGTAAAATCCTTTCTGTGTCTTTAAAATGTATGCAAATCGTTTTAAAAACTAAATATGCGGGGCGCCTGGGTGGCTCAGTTGGTTAAGCAACTGCCTTAGGCTCAGGTCATGATCCCAGAGACCCGGGATGAGTCCCACATCGGGCTCCCTGCTCGGCGGGAAGTCTGCTTCTTCCTCTCTCACTCCCCCTGCTTGTGTTCCCTCTCTGACTGTGTTTCTCACTGTCAAATAAATAAAATCTTAAAAAAAAAAAAAGTAAATAATTTAAAAAAACCCAAAAAACTAAATATGCCTTTAGTCTACCTTATGACCTAGCAAAGTCTTTCTTAAGGACTTCAGAGCCATTTATCAAGGGAGATAGGGCCCCTACTGCCCCGTTTCTGTGTAAGGATAAGGAAACATGAGTCCTTTTGACCTCAAACTACCTTCTGTAAACTATATTATTGAGACTGACCACTGTACAGGTAGGAAGTGTAGCTGTTCCAAGGGAATGTGCTGTTAAGATTTAACTGTGTAGGGCTCCTGGATGGCTCAGTGGTTTAAAGCCTCTACCTTCAGCTCATGTCATGATCTCTGGGTCCTGGGATCAGGCTCTCTGCTCAGTGGGGAGCCTGCTTCCTCCTCTCTCTGCCTGCCTCTCTCCTACTTGTGATCTCTCTGTCAAATAAATAAATAAGTAAAAATCATTGTTTTGAAAAAAGATTTAACTGTGTAGAATTCTGGATTAGTTGAACAATGATGAATAGCATGTTATTACAAGACAAATTAATCCACTTGAAAATTAATGTACATATTACCCATCTCCTAGGACCAGTACCAACAAGTAATGAGTAAGTTTTTCACTGTAACATTTTTGCTTTTATTACTTCATCCTAATTATAACTTTCCTTCATTTAAGATAAATTTTACTGCACTCCTTTATTTTTCCTTTTGAGTTTGTACAGCCTAAGTTTAAGACCTTAGGTTGGTAGTATCTACACATCAAGCAGAATAAAATAAATAATATTTTGAAAGATTTTATCTGTGCTTATACTTGAATGTCTTTAAACTGGTTTGCTCTTTAACAATAGAATTTTCGTTGGGCATTTCTTGACCATTCTGATGCAATCTTTGTTTCTTCTGGCATTTAATTAAAACTGCCTCTTAAAGCTGATACATTTTTCTGCTCAGAATATCACTTTCTGTTATTAAAGGTATGGATAGAGTGTGCCTGTGTATAATTATTGAATTCATTTCTGAGACATCTGGGGAATTCTGAGAATTCCTCAGTTGTGTGTGATGTCCTTTAAGTATCCGTATTAATTTCACATATTAAAAATTACATGATGTGCCAATCAAAAGTATAAGTAGTCTCACACAAAACTAATGTATAGAGTTGGAGCATATGCATAGAGTAGTGGCTAATCCTGAGCTTACAGAATCCTGATGGGAAATTTTGACTCATTCTGGCATAGACTTAAGATCTGTTTACCTTTTAATAACGCTGAACTGTGCTATTCTCATGGTCCCGCATAAGCATGCTACACTCTCCAGGTTTACCTTCTGTGTTTGTGGAACATCTCATGTCTTAGGAAATTCTGTTATTTATATAAAGTATAAATGTAGGAAAAATAGAGTGCCACAGTTAAATTTGGGTACTCCAGAATAAAATCTTTGGGCTTCATTACATCTACTTGCACCCCCCCTTCCCCACCCCACCCCCATTATTCTTCCATTGCTTATTTGAGTCCAGTGCTATGGGGTTTGCTGCAGAGGCATGCTATCTATAGTCTTTCTTTTTAATTTTTTTTTCTGACTGCTGTATTTTACAGCATCCTAGAAAGGTATTTTTTTTTAATCTTTTATCAGCTCTTAAGAACTCATGGTCCTCTTTTGTTAATATCATTGGAAAATTATTTAAAGAGAAACATTGCTTGAAAAGAATAAAACAGGAACACAAGTCAGGACGAGTTGAATTCAGACAAATAGCTTTAAGTTTTATGATGAGCTGAGTGGATTAGCTTGCTTTAATTAGATTATTTAAATTAAGCAATATGTGTACTATGTCCCTGTTAAATATTTAATATATTTTGCTTCCATAGGTTTTACTTTAAGGCTAATGGCCAATTAATTTTTCCTGTGATTAATCTAGTAAGTAAATAAGAATTTTAATAAATAGTCATTCCTGGGACAGTTTTATCAGTTTTGGATTAACTCTTTCCGCACAGGTTATTTAAATGCCACATTATGGCAATGCGATTCAGGAACCTTTACCACCTCCAACATTTAATTGTAGTCTTCCATTTTGGGGATCCAGGCAGTGTTTTTTGGGTCTTCATTCCATCTGTGTACATGGAAATTTTAGACATTTAAACATTATCTAGACTTTCTGTAACATTTAGTTTGCGGTTTTTTCATAAATATTTACATGCTTCTTCCATTGAATCTGTTCCTCAGAGAATATTAAACTTGGGTATGTATAGACGAAGAGAGTAGAAAGATCATGCTGCCCCTGAAGGTGACAGGAAGCCTGCTGTGGTCTGGGGCAAAGAAAGGGCTTAACCTCTGTCTGAGTTTCAGTTTGTAACATGATGCTAATGTGTAATTGATGCCAAAACATGTTGGGTTCTTCTGGAATACCTGAGCTTACAGAATCCTGATGGGAATATTGTTTATGTCTTTAGTAAATATTGTTTAGTAAACAATATTTAGTAAAAAAATATTCTTTATGTCTTTAGTATATCTTTTCCTCATTAAGCTAACTTGATTTTTGGAAGTCATCGTGTTTAAAATCCCAGGATTTCCCATTCTTTAACGTACATAGTTTGA
The DNA here is from genome assembly GCA_004023965.1 of Spilogale gracilis. NCBI lineage: Eukaryota > Metazoa > Chordata > Mammalia > Carnivora > Mephitidae > Spilogale > Spilogale gracilis. The sequence continues at coordinate 280,785 of PITA01000400.1, read as the reverse complement.
CCCACATTAATACTGCTTCCAATCTTTTTGTCATCCCTTGAGTGAAGAGTCAGCTAGATAAACTGACATGTTCTCATCCATGGTTTTAATGCTGTGATTTAAGAAATGACTAAACTGGGGGATGGGGTAACTGGGTGATTGATATTAAGGAGGGTACATGTTGTGTGAGCACTGGGTGTCATACACAACTAAAGAATTACTGAACACTACAACAAACCATAAAGAGATGGTGCATAAAGACTGTCTCAGCTCTGTAGTAGATCACCTATTTGTTTCAGATCCAAGAAGCTCCTGATTCTATAAGGCAACTATAAATAATACTGAGATTTGGGGAGGCACATCTGAGTGAAATAATAACAGCAAAGTTGGAGTTATGAGACTTTTGAGTTATCTGAGTTTAATACAGCAGCCTACATTAGATCAGATATATATAAAGTTATCATTTATAATAGAAATAGTTTTACCAAGTCAGCAGTATAAATATATGGAAGGTACATGTATGTGCTCTGTTAACAAGGTGTCCATTACATTATACTGTGCAGGTGACTTAGATATATGACACATGTGTTTATCTATTATTCTCATGAAATATATCTTAACCAGTACAACTATTTTTAGTAAAAAGGATATAGATTGCTAACTATTTGAAAATTAAAGTATTTTTATATTTTTTATTTACAGTTTTTTAAGATACTAATTCTTTAATAACTGGTGTTTCTTTTAAAACTACAATTGTATTTGTCCATATATGCCATTGTATTGAGATAATATGGTAAGATAGCTTCCTCTAGTAAACTATAGCAGCCTTATATTTGTTTTGAGGTAATAGTTTGACTTGAAAAAGTAAGGTAAATTAAAATATTATTTGCCACATCTGAATCATGTTTGCTTATGTAGCCTATGGCCACAAAATCTATATGCTGAGGGACACCTGAATGGCTCAGTTGGTCAAGTGCCTAGCTTTTGGTCAGATCATGATCCTGGGGTCCTGGGATGGAGTCCTCCATCAGGCTTCCTGCTCAGTGGGGAGTCTGCCTTTTCCTCTCTATCTGGCTGTCCCCTAGCTCATCCTCTCTCTCTCACTATATGTCTCTCAAATAAATAAAATCTTAAAAATAAAGATCTACATGCTGAGACCATATACATCTGTGTCAATACATTGTGTCACCAGATTTGTTCTTCATGCTCAAGATTGTTTTGGCTTTTCAGTGTCTTTTGTACTTCATACAAATTTTAGGATTTTTTAAAAATATCTGTGAAAATGGCATTAGAATTTTGATAGGGATTGTGCTGAATTTGCTGATGGCTTCAGGTAGTGAGGACATTTTAACAATATTAATTATTCCAATCCAAGAACATGGGATATCTTTCCATTTATTTGTGTCTTCAATTTCTTTAATCCATGTCTTAATAGTTTTCAGTATACAGGTCTTTCACTTCTTTGATTAAATTTATTCCTGAGGGTTTTATTGTTTTTGATGCTATTGTAAATGGGATTAATCACTAGTCTAGAATTTTCAGTTGACAGTTATTTTCTTTTAGTATCTTAAAAATGTTGTGTTACTTCTTTCTTCCCTCCCTCAGCATTTCATAAAAAATCTTGAACTGGTATCTCTTGTAAGGAATATGTCTTTCTCACCTGCCGCTTTCATGACTTTGCCTTTAGTTGTCAAAGCTTAATAATGATGTGTTTTGGCATTGGTTTCTTTGGATTTATCATACTTGACTTTTACTCAACTTTTTAAATCTATGGGTTTACAGTGTTTGATAAATTTGTGAATTTTCCAGCCATTATTTCTTTTAATATATTGTGTTTTGTTTGGCTCTTTCTTCTATTTCTGGGGCTCTGATGATAGGAACCTTAGCTTTTTTGCCATTCTCCCATAATTCCCTGAGTCCCTGTGTTTCATTTCTTCATTGTTTTAGTGTATTTTCTCTCTGCTGTCAAAACTGAATCGTTTTCAAATTCACTGATTCTATTCTTTTACATCTCCACTTCACTATTAAGCCCATTCTATGAGTTTTGAAGTTTCGTTGTTATATTTTTTCCAGGTCTTTAATTTCCATTTGATTCTTTTTTATAACTTCTATTTCTTTGCTGAGGTTTTCTATTTTTTGTTTGTCTCATGAGAATGAGAAGTTGAAACATTTTTATGAAGTCTGCTTTAAAGTCTTTGTCAGGTTATTTCAATGTGTGATTCATTTTGATGTTATTGTCCATTGGTGGTCTTTTCTCATTCAAGTTGTTACTTTCTGGTTTCTTGATATCATGAGTGATTTTCAGTTACATCTTGGACATTTTGGATATTGCATTATGATGTCTGGATTCTCTTTAATCTCTCTCTCTCTCTCTTTTTTTTAACAGATAAACTACTAGCTGTGATCTCATGGAAAGCCCAAAGGAAGGGGACCAGGGAGATGTTTAGCTCCCTAATGGGTCCTGCTGATAAGAATAAGGGAAGAAGTGGAATTCCAATTAGCTCCACCTTTCATTGTCTCACCCAGCTTTTTTTTATGCCAGAATAAGGATTCACATTTTTATAATAAGCCTTGCAAGTGTGCATATTTTAAATGTTCTTTTAGATGCCAAGCATAAATATTGGAAAAATTTGCATCAAAATAAGTGCCACAGTTCTTAGCATGATGATTTACCTATAAATGGATTTTTTTTTCATTAAAAGCTGCTCATTCTGTGCTGAAAATTTTGAGGTGCATAGTCTTGAAAACCTATTTATTGTGAATTGATTATGAAACTGAATTCTAAAAATGTGGTCAGTCAATATGTTTCCATTAAGTTATAATACCTTATATAATTTTCATCTTCAATTTTCTTACACCTTTTCAGTTGACTTGAATTTATTAGTTGCTTGGGAGATCTAAAACTAAGATTTACTTAAAAATTGAATATATCAGGGCACCTGGGTGGCTCAGTTGGTTGAGTGACTGCTTTTGGCTCAGGTCATGATCCTGGAGACCCGGGATTGAACCCCACATAGGGTTTCCCCTTCGGCGTGAAGTCTGCCTCTCCCTCTCTCAGTCCCTCTGCCTGTGTTCCCTCTCTAACTGTATTTCTCTCTGTCAAATAAATAAGTAAAAATCTTTTTTAAAAAATTGGATAATCATCCAATATACTTATTTACAAATGGATTTATTTCTTTTTAAAACACAAAATTAATGTATGTATAAAAATTTAAAAATATGGAAAAGAAATGGCCTGTTTATATAATATAGGATACATATTTCACAGAAGTTTAAACACTTTTGCTTTGTATGTATGCCAATGTATTGGTAAATATATTTATAAACCAATACAACTTTAAGACAGTTTAGTTGAGCTAGTGCAGATGTTTACCAAAACCAGAATGAAACATGACTCATCTTGTAAAGTCTATAACTCCTGAAAAAAGCATTTATTGCTCTATATAGGGTATATAGAAATATGCTTTTTTCAGCTTTTGGGGGTGGAGGAAATTTTCATAAATTCTGCTAGAATTTTCTTATCAAAATAATACTAGAACCTGTCTTCTTATGCTATGAGTTTGTCTTCATAAACCAGGAAGATGATAACTTAGAATATGTATTTGCCCCTTTTGATGATATTCTTATGCATTTTAATTCCAGAGAGTTTCTAAAAATAAGCACCTAGGAGTGATTCTTAGTTTTAAAGCAAAATGAGCATTTTAGGAAAGTAACTTATGATGTGCCCAGAGATTCTTTGATTAATCCTGAAATCCTGACTTAACATACTTAAAGGTCACTGAGCCCAAATGGAAATATGTTCTGTTTCATGAAAAAATTTGAAACCACCTAACTGTTGACACAGTTGAATAGCCTGAAAGATGGTCAAATGTATGACAACTTAAACAATGTTTCAGAAAGTTTTTTAAACTTTGTTGTGTATCTTATTGGCCAAAGGATCTCCAAAACCACTGGATTCTAGACCACAGGTTGCAGCTGGTAGTCTGGCTTCTGTTTCAGGTGATTTTGATGCATAAAGAATTTGCCTCATTTTATTGGGACATAACAAGCATATTTTTAATAAATTCTTTAAATTTTTTTTAAAAGATTTTATTTATTTATTTGATAGAGAGAGCAAGAAAGTACAAACAAGGAACAGTAGAGAGAGAGGAAGAAACAGGCTCCCTGCCCCAGAAGGGGCTCATGACCTGAGCACAAATAGATGCTTAACTATCTGAGTCACCCACGTACCCCTATTTAACACATTCTTTATGCATCAAAATCACCTGATGATTTTGTTAAAAATACAGAAGAGATTCTTGAAAGAGTTGTAAAAAACCTATCAGCAAATCTTTACTATTCATTAATTTACTCTTCATTGAATCCAACCATTATTTTCTTTATATTTACTCATTTACTGTTGCATTTCATGCCTAGGAATTTGCAATCTCTATTATAACTGCTTCATAAAAAGATCAACTCATAAAAGAATTGGCTCCAATAAACTGCTCAGAAGTCATTAGACATAGTTACCTTGCAGGAGAGAACTTGGGAAGATTGAAAACTGCTTTATTTTAAGAGGTCATAGTGATTTTACATTATATTTTCAAACTAAAGTTTCAATTGAAACAAATTGGACATACTTTGAGAATTCTTTTTTATATTTAAATAATCACAGAATTATTGTAGCAGAAGGAATCATGTATCCCAAAACAATTGCTTTATACATGAAAGAACTGAAGCCAAGATAGGTTATTTCCCAAAGTTGTATAGCAAATAGTGACAGCGATGGAATTTAGACTTAAGTCTCCTTATTATGAATTAGACAATCTTGCTACTATACTGAGGTAACATTTTTTCATTAGATATATTATTGAAAATATTTTTGTATCATCAGGTACAGATGGCCCCCAACTTATGGGGTGGGTTGGTTTACAACTTTTTACTTTATCAAGGTGCAAAAATGATATGCTATCAGTGAAATAGTACTTCAAAATTTTGAATTTTGATCTCTTCCTGATACGCAATATGATACTCTCTTCTGATGTTGGGCAGCAGCATGAGTCAAAACTCCTAGTCAGCCATGCAAACATGAGAGTGAATAACGGATACACGTAGAACCATTCTGTGCCCATACAACTGTTTGGTTTTCCACTTTTAGTATAGTATTCAGTTACATGAGCTATTCAATGTTTTATGGAAAAAAGACTTTGTGTTAGTTGATTTGCCCAAGTCAAGAATAATGTAAGTGTTCTGAGCATGTTTAAGGCAGGTAAGGCTAAGCTATGATGTTTGATGGGACACCTGAGTGGCTCAGTCATTAAGTGTCTGCCTTTGGCTCAGGACATAATCTCGGGGTCCTGGGATGAGCCCCGCATCAGGCTCCCTGCTTGGCGGGAAACCTGCTTCTCCCTCTCTCATTCCCCTGCTTGTGTTCCCTCTCTCACTGTGTTTCTCTGTCAAATAAATAAATAAAATCTTTAAAACATAAACAAAATAAATGCATTTTGACTTAGGATATTTTAAAAACTTATGATGGGGTTACCAGAAGGTAACTTCATCATAAGTTGAAGAATATCTGTGCAATAAAAATGTAATAATAAGTTTGGAAGGAAAATAGAACTTACATCAAGAAATGTAAAAGATAGAAATTTATTTTTTAGTTAACTTCTCAGAAAATCACTTATTTGGTATTTTATTCCTATAGTGAATGCTATGGACTATATATAAAATTTTCTGGACTAATGCTTAAATGTGCATGTTGGATGTGAGTATTATAATTGTTTAAGAGGGAATTGAAATCACAGAATATATCTTTCAAACTTTTGCTTTGTATGTTTCTACCAAATTTTCCTATTAGAAATAAAATTATACTTTAAAAATGCAGGCGTAATAGGAGAGTTCAAGCTTCAAAGAAATTATATGCTGATTCGAATTTCTCTTAGTTGTTACAACCACAAAAATAAACACACATTATTTTTTTTAAAGATGTTATCTATTTATTTGACAGGGAGAAACACAGCCAGAGAGGGAACACAAGCAAGGGGAGTGAGAGAGGGAGAAGCAGGCTTCCTGCTGAGCAGGGAGCCGATGTGGGTCTTGATCCTGGGTCTCCGGGATCATGACTTGAGCTGAAGGCAGAAACTTAACAACTGAGTCACCCAGGCGCCCTAAACACACATTATAATCCAATTATGTTTTATAGAATTCTTAGAAATTTTTTTAGATGCCCAGAGGTATAATCACCTCCACAAGACTAACTTAAAGAGAAAGCATATGTCTTAGCTCCTTGGTAATTAGTATATAACTTTAAATGGCATTATATTTTAAAAGCTTTGTATTGTGCCAGAAAAAAAAATAAGGTGGTCAATAAATTTTATTTCCATCCCATCTTTCTCTAAATATACAAATATCATGTTGCTCTATACAAGGATGGTGCTTGATTCTGTGGGATAAAGGTAATTTAAATAATTTCCTTCTTAAAGAGCTGTGGTAGGAATATTTATACGATGAAGTGATATAAAGAAATACAGAGAGACCTAAATTCTAACTGGGAAGAATTTTAAAAGAAAGGAAAGATTTTTGCGGTGATGCAGACAGTAAACGGAACCTTAAGGAGAGAGTATCCGTCAGGAGGATCGGTGTTGGCTGCAGGGGAAGGTGTGACAACTAGGCTTTGCTCTGAGACGCTGCATTCTAATTGAGGACTCATTGACCAAAAAGCCTTAACACAGTCTGGAATTAATCTAAAATTGTATTCCTGGCAACACTTCCATGCAGCTTTTTAAACAGGGGGTATTACTTATCAAAATGCACCACAGAACCAGTGTCTCTTTGGCTATACTTGCTGATAAGCCCCCTTTGAAAAGGGGTCTTGGACCTATTTCAGAAAGTTTTCTTTAAGGTCACTTAAGGTTGTCAATAATCTCTAGCCATATATCCCATTTTTCTCACTTAAGGTTTGTATAAAGGAACTGCTGGAAATATTGGTCACCCAGAGTTCAGTTCAGGAAAAGAATCTGTAAACTTTACAGACAAAAACTTGGTATGTAGTGCAATTGTCCTCTGAAGTAAAAGTACTTTTTCTCTTTGTAGACACAATCTTTCCCTGACACAGAAAATAATATCTTTTAGTAATCATCCTTAGTCAAGCTTTCAAAGCAGTATCTTTTTAAAGTTTTTAAGATGTTCCGTCTGTTAGTGACAGAACCCATGGAAACTCAAAATTATTGTTTTCCTCTGAGTTAGCAGGAAACAAAAAATATTTCTTGCTGATGTATCCAAGTTTTAATAAAGTGAGACCTTATTAAGAAATCTTGATATCTTTGGAAATTACCGAACTCTAACCAAATCAAGAGATCAAATAATTCTTAGCTATGGGTATATTTGATATTCTCCAAATAATATATTTGACTTTCTCTTAAATAATATATATAAAATGTTCTGATGTTTATTACCTCTTATCAGTAAATCTGAAATTAAAAGCATAATAAGTTAGATAACTGCCTAACAGCTGAACACAGTTCTTAAAATTCATGTTTAAAATCACGATATTTCAAAACAAAAATGCATATTTGATAATAAGAAAACCATATACTGAAAAATAATGGATCATCTTCAGATGAAGAGGCAAGATAGATGTGAAAATAATACTAGGTTTACAGAGGCACTTTTAGAGCCAATGCCTATACTCCACATCTCCGTGAGACAAGTTTTTTATGTGGTTGTGAAATAGGCTTTGTCAGGGATTCTGAAAACATTCCACTTAAAAAAAAAACCAAAAATCAAAAAACTGTTCTTAACTAATTTAAATAAATGATTAAGTAATAACGAAAACAATGCCCAGTTTCAAATGTGTTAAGATATGTACCAAATTTTAAAACACTGGAGACAAATAGCGCATTAGCTCATGCTACATTATCTTGTTTTTAAGGCTACTCTCTTCAGCAATTTTTATTCTCTGTGGCTACAATTTCAAATGTAGGGCATTCTTTTTTAACATTGAATCCATTTATCCAATTATCCTCTGTGTACCCTCCTTCTCAGCAGCTGACCTTATCTTCTCCTTTACTGAGAAAATAAAGTCCCAACATTCCCTCACAACAAGCTTTTCATGTCTGTATCTGGCTTTTTATTAGATCTGCATCTGTGATTCCTCCTACTACTTAAAGCCGATCTATTTCCCCATGTTCTGGGACACCTATTCATGTTGCTTTATCTGGACTCTCTCTGCCTTCCTTAATCTCCACTCTCTTCTATATCTTCAATTTTGTCTTTTCAGCTAGATCTGTCCCAACAGCATTTCAGGCCCTTTCACTTATGTCACATTTCCCTTTTTTACAGAAAACATCACAAATGCACCATTTCCTTCTTCTCATCACTTTTTTTTTTAATTTAATTTAATTTTTTTTATTGTTACTTAAATTTTTTTTTCCCCAGTGTTCCAAGATTCATTCCCCATTCCCCACACCCAGTGCTCCACACTTTAGGTGTCCTCAGTACCCACTCCCTCAGTTTGTTTCTGTGTCCTCAGAAACCCAGTCCCTCAGTTTGTTTCTGTGTCCAAAGTCATCACTTTCTATTTAGAATTCAACCCATCACAATGTGGCTTCTGTTTTCACCACTTCACTGAAAACGCATCCAGGTCATTAGATCTAGTAGACACATTTCAGGGCCCATGGAGTTAGAATCCTGGAAATAGTTTACCCTTAGCTAATCATTCTTCTGAAAAGAGTTTTCTTTTGGCCTCTATGAATGCTCACTCTTTTTTTTTTTTTTTAATATTTAATTTATTTATTTGACAGAGAGAAACACAGTGAAAGAGGAAACACAAGCAGGGGGAGTGAGAGAGGGAAAAGCAGGCCTCCTGACGAGCAGGGAGCCCGATGACGGGCTAGATCTCAGGTCTCCGGGATCATAACCTGAGCCGAAGGCAGTTGGTCAACCAACTGAGCCACTCAGGCGCCCCGAATGCTCACTCAAATTTTCTCTTATTCCTATTGCCATTCCTTTCCAATTTTCTTGGCCAACTTCTTCTTCATTGTAACACTGCTTAAGTGTTGGTTTTTCTCAGAGCCCCGTATAAGTCACCTCTTTTGATTAGATCTCCTCCATTTTGAAGACTTTAACAACAACCTTATGGTAACTGATCTTAGACCATCATACCCAGTGCAATTCTCTATGCTGGTCACCAGCTTATGGAACTACTTGAAATTGGAAGTTTTTCCTTCATTGACACATATACCAGTACACACACACAAAGGAAAAAATTCTTTTCAACCTATTTTCACTAATAATATATCATCTCAGAAAATGGTATAATTATTTGTTCAGTATCTCAGTTGAAAACCCAAGAATCTCTGATTCCTCTCTATCCATCACTTGTCCCAACCAATCACCAAGTCCCGTTAATTCTACCTCTCAAACATGACGAAAATCTGCTAAATCTTTCCTGCTCCACTGCTACTATCTAGGCCAAAATATTTTTTATTTCTTTCCTTAATTACTGCCACAGCCTAACTGACTATCTGGCTTCCATTTTTCCCCCCTCAGAAGCAAACTGTCATTCTGCCGCCGAATCATTCAATTGCCAATGAAATCTCAATGCTTCCCAATGTCCCATAAAATAAAAATTTCAACTCCTTAACATGGCTTCTAAAGCTTGAATGAGCTGACCCTGCTTATCACTAAAGCACTGTGCTTTCTTTCATACCCTCCAAGTGCCTTCATTCTTCGTCAGAGTCACACTGAAAATGGTGTTGTATTCTTCTGGGCAATCTCTGGACTCAAGCAACATCTTCACACAAGCCTTTCCTTTGCCTGCATTGTCTCCCACTTCCCACTTTTTTAAACTGAATTATTCCTCCAAACATGGACTCCCTTAGTGTTTTCATTCTATACCACCACTACCCCTACCTTGCACAGTTGTCAAACAATAAGATGTGACAAATGGAATTGAGTAGGATTACAGCCATTGGGAAAGCCTTCCCTCGTGACTTTTACTTTGTGAAATATGATTAGAACCCAAATATCTTAAATGGGATACTTAGTGTGACCCAGGTAGCATATAAGCATTTCATATATTATTTAATGTAGTAATTTTAACAACTCTGATATTATTAACTCCATTCTACAGATAGGGACACCAACCGCAGACCAGCTGAGTAAATTTCCCAAGGCTACACAGTTAATACAATGCAGATGAGGAATAAAAACAATAATTTTCACTGCAAAGACTGAACTCTGAACTATTACACTACACTATGAGCATTGATCAGATTTTTTAAAATTTGGAATGAAAATTTCTTCCTAATACCCTTTTGAGTGTGTTGAGAAATTAACTGAAAAACTCCTTCAGATTGTCAGCATTTTTTAAAATATAGACTTGACATTTAAGACTGTTGCATGTATCAGAATTCAGATCTCTCTCTGAGTAGCTGCAGCCAAAATAAATATGAAAATATTATTTTGGGGACTGATAGAAGCTTCAGCATCCATAATTTCTGCTTTCATTTTTTTCCTCCAAGAACATATCATTATTATTGATTGCCATTCTAACTTGATAATAGAAATATGCACTTAGACATAGTATTTATAAATGTCAGTATTACACCAATGTATTTTATATATTAGGATTCCATGTAAAATTCATTTGATAAAAAAGCCTTGTTGGTTAAGAAAAAAAAGAAATTTGTTATTAGCCTAACCACTATCGAATAAATTGTGTAAGGAAACAGCTAAAATATTAACTTCATGATTGAATAGACTTTGTGTTTTCCCATTGTTATATCCCTAGAGCCTAGCAGTGCCTGGCATACTATAAGCATTCAATGAATGTTTGTGAAGTGAATTAAAAGTGAAAATATATTAAAATAAGCAAATAATAAATCCTGCTCCCTCAGATTTGAGTAAGAATGTTCTAACACTAAACACTTGCACTAGTATATGTTCATCTTTTGATAACCATATTAACCATACAAAAAATTGATATATTTTTTAAGATTTTTTATTGATTTATCTGACAGAAAGAGAGAGATCACAAGTAGGCAGAGACAGGCAGAGAGAGAGGAGGAAGCAGGCTCCCTGCTGAGCAGAGAGCCCTATGCGGACTTCGATCCCAGGACCATGGGATCATGGCCTGAGCGGAAGGCAGAGGCTTTAACCCACTGAGCCACCCAGGCAGCCAAAAACCATATTCTTTTTGAAGGAGACTACTGTCATCACCATATTGGCTCTGTGACCTCTTCTGATATTAATGCCAGTATTGACATAGACCCATTCCCTTAATAATTTTAAGACGGCTGAACTAGGAATGTATTTTTTTTTAAGTGTTTATGGTAGGGGATATTGAAAGAAAACTGAAGTCAGTGTTTATAAGGCAAGCCTTGTTTCCAAATTCCCAGTTCCAGACTTTTTTCTCACTTGTAAATATCTCCTTGAACCAACTGCTTACAAGTCTGTCTAGCAACCAACTTTCTTATAAAATGTCATCTTCATGAGAGCAGCCAGGGGTTCTTTTTTCCTGGGCTGCCTCCAGAGTTCCCACTTCTAGTCTCGGAAATCTTTGTTGCCCATATTATTAATAACAGATATATACTAACCCATCAGGCAAGTCTGCCATATCTACACCCGAGTGTAGATGCACTATACAGCTAACAGTAAGAAAATAATCATCTTAGTGCCACACAAATAATGACAGGCAGAAAGTAGATATTTCATGACAAACTGCTGTGTGTGTGTGTGTGTGTTTTCACGTTGAAATTGTTGGTCTTTTCTACATTGCAAAGGTTGTCAGTTGCAATTCCCAGTTTTTAAGAACTTATCCTTAAAAGTGAGTTGTACAAATTTACTTTTCACATTAGAAATGCTCACTATGTTTAAAATTAGTGTTTTATTTTAGGGTTTTTTTTTTTTTTGGTAAGATTCTAATTTTGTCATCCTAAAACTCTCCTTCAGGAATTATTATTAAAATGTTTGAGTGTGATGGGTTTGTAAGAATCATTTTCTTTAGTCATACACGCTGAAATATTTATGGAGGAAATTATATGCTGTCTAAGATATGCTTAAAAATAATATTGAGGGAGAAGTAGATAAGAATATAGATGAGATGATGAACTAATTGCTGAAACGGAGTGATGGATATGTGGGGAATCTTTCCACTTTTATATTTAAAAAATTTCCATAATAAAAAAGTTAACATCACATGTTCTCCTGGCAAGTAACAGCAGACTTTTCTTCTGTACTCTTCTTGTGGTCAATAATGTATCTGCTCCCACTGCACAGAAACTGTTAAAGGAAACTGAAATGATTCCCTTTGTCCCATGTCCGACTTTTTGGAGTTGAGTATAAGTGAGGATTTCAACGTTTGGATGTGATATCAAATTTCCTCCAGGATCGTATTTAGGAAGACTTAGTTCCTTTTTCAGATTGAAAATCATCTCAAAATTTTTTCTAAAGATTTTATTTATTTATTTGACAGAGAGAGATCACAAGTAGGCAGCGAGGCAGGCAGAGAGAGAGGAGGAAGCAGGCTCCCCACTTAGCAGAGAGCATGACCCGGGCCTCAATCCCAGGACCGCTAGATCATGACCTGAGCTGAAGGAAGAGGCTTTAATCCACTGAGCCACCCAGGTGCCCCATCTCAAAATTTTTAACTCCCTTTATTTTTTTAAAAAAGATTTTATTTATTTATTTGTTTGTTTGTTTGTTTGTTTATTTACCAGAGAGCGAAAGAGAGAGAGAGCACAAGCGGGGGAGTGGCAGGTAGAGGGAGAAGCAGGCTCCCCTCTGAGCAGGGAGCCACATGGGAAACTGGATCCCAGGGCTCTGGGATCATGATCTGAGCTGAAGGCAGACCCTTAACAGACTGAACCACCCAAATGTCCCTTTAATTCCCTTTAGAATATTTTATAAAAAGAAATGTATCTAATTTTTGACAATTGTGTATTAAGTGAGATAAGATTTGGATATGTGATTCTACACAGTCCATTTTAGTTCTGGGCTTTAGTGTCTTACTTATGCTAAGTGATTTTTTAAGGACCTAAAACTGCTTATCAATAATGTAATGATTTTTATTGACTATATCACCATTTACCTCCCCTCATTCATGTTTTTACTTATTAAATAAATCACTAAAAAAAGCAAAGAGAGGGGCGCCTGGGTGGCTCAGTTGGTTAAGTGACTGCTTTTGGCTCAGGTCATGATCCTGGAGACCCGGAATCGAGCGCCGCATCGGACTGCCTGCTAGCCGGGAAGCCTGCTTCTTCCTCTCTCAGTCCCTCTGCTTGTGTTTCCTCTCTCACTTTGTTTCTCTCTATCAAATAAATAAATAAAATCTTAAAAAAAAAAAAAGCAAAGAGTAAATGGAAGGGCTGACCATGGATATTTCATAAATTTTATTTGCATAGTCTAAATTGAAGATAACCAGGCTTTTAATCATTTAACTAATTATGATTAAATGATACTTCTTACTGAATAATGATAATTTGATTATTAGGATAAGTGCACTAAACTACTCTAGAAATTAGGAGATCTGTTTTAGACTTTGTCCATTCTAAGGTCCATATTTTTTTCCTTTCTGTTTTTTCACATTAAACATGCAGGAATAGCAGCTTAGTTAAAACTTCACAAGGAAGTTTTTTTGATGACATAAGGTTTCAAGCCACAAGGGGCTAAGGATAATTCCTGTTTTGCTCATTGCTATGTCTTCATCTCTTACCTTAATGTACATGGGATTAATATGTGCTTCACAAGTATTTATGAATGAATAAATGAATGAATGAGATGTTGAAGTTTTTATTTTTTATTTTTATTCCTCTCAGGAAATATGCACAAGACAAATTTCATAGGTTTCACCAAAGACATGGAACTTCCCAGGCCTGGCATAGATTCTTAGGTCTGCTTCTCTAAACTTCAGTTTTCTTACTAGTAAAGGACAATAATCATGCTCAACCACAGAAAACTATTATTAAAATTAAGTGAGAAAATATAAATATCTCATTGTAATGTAGAAGAAGCAATTCCCCCTGTACACAGTGTTGCACTTGATGTGTGTGATGATGACAGGGAAGTGGGAAATGCACGTCCAAATCTAGCACCTGCTGCTATCACCTTAGTAGTTGTTCGTGGGCAATTCATGAAGCTCTTTGGGTCTCCAGAACCTGATATGTAATAAGAGTTTGAAAGGAACAATCTATAAGATACTCAAAGATACTTTGGGGCCTTAAAGTAGCCAACTTATTCCACTAATATTGCAAATTCTTACATAAGCCATTTTCAGGTATGAATCGAGAGGTTAGTTCCCCATTCACATTTCTTTTCCGCCAGACTCAAGAAAAGACAGGAGCTTACAGTGTCTACCCCCCCATTCATTATGCCCCTGCATGCAACCTTACAACCAAGTACATATGTAAACACAAAAGACTTTAGTTCAAATTTCAAATTATTTCATTTTTACTTCAACTCAAATAGACTCTTTCTTTCTGATGCTGCTTCAGTCTCTCTCAGTGGGAAGGCATGGAGTTTATATATTATTCATCCATTTAAAAACCCAGAGGCAAGACCCCTGTGGAGAGTGTTCAGTAATTGGTCTCCAGATGCTGCTGATATGAAGCACTCTAAAAGTCCTTAAACATCCCAAGAATACAGTTCCATCTGCTTCACTGGTTGCATATGTTGGGAGCAATAGCAGATTGCTTACCCACATTTTTCGTCCTTTCCTTCAGTATCTAATTATTTTGTGTGTAATATGTTGCATGGTAAAATGTATGTAAATGAATAGAAAGCATCTTGCAAAACTGGTAATTACTATATTATTTAATGAAAGTACAGTATAGCCAAATGTTCCAACCACGGAATCCGTGAGTGTTAACAATAAAATGGTCAATGGTTTTAATTCTCTGGAAAACCTATTTCTGGTTGAGTAGCAAGAAAGAGTGTATAGATGTGACTGTGTATTGAAATAGATAGTCATTAAGTTTAGTCCCATACTATACATTTAAAGAAATAATGTTAAAGATTTTACTAAAAGCAAACATGCATAAATTAATAAAGGGCTTACCAATAATAAAATAACTCCTGAATAAATATAAAATGAAGCATGGACAAATCTTTATTTTGCATGGAGTTGTATTTGTTGTTCTGTGTGAATATAGCCATGCACACATACATACACAGTTTATATAAACACAAACACATATGTGTCTCTATATACACATACATACATGTTTATACACACATACATATTTATTTATATACACACAAACATAAATCAATTTTCAATAAAGTAACTACCTCTCCTTCTCTGAAATTCTCTAGTCTATGTTTCCCTTAAATGTTATTTATACTTACTCTTTGTTTATGTATTTGCTAATGTTGTTTTTTGTTTGCATGTGTCTTTGTGTGCATAAACATATATGAATTAATACACATATTATATGTACTATATATGGTTTTATATAATACATATGTTATATACACACATACATAGCCACACATATATTACAAAGATAAATAGTAATTTCAATTGTTTGGAAACAGTACTATCAAGGTGGAAGAATTGAATAATATTTTGCTCTGGATAAATTTCCAGGTCTCTGGAATACTGGCACTGAAATTCTTAACTGGAGAAGGATAGAAAGCCTCCTAGAGAGTTGAGATATGAGAAAACTACTGGATATAATAAGATATGCTTGGTATAAATTTGAAATGCAGAAGTTACACTTATACCATTTCACATCTTCCAACTCTTCGCAATCATTTTTAGTTTTATTCTTAAGTAGTGGGATGGAATGGATAAGGCATTGGGAGTATTCAGAAATAAAATTCTTTCTAGACCATGTCCTAAACTTACAATCTTGTGGAACAGAATGCTGCCTTTTCTTCTTGATGCAAAGAACTAGTACCCACCTGTGCAAGGACTGCTGTCACAAAACATAAGACACAATTTCCTGACACCCCAGTTAGGAACGTTTACTCCCTATGGCGCTTCCAAAATATGTCTACGAATTCTTTGACACCCCTCTCATCAAATGGTAGTGTTTATGTCCTTTTCCCTTAAATTCAGGCCGGGTTGTGATTGTTCCAGGTGAAAGAGTACAAGGAAGAGAAGCCTTTTGACCTTGGAGGCTAATAAAATAAAGGCCATGCAGCTTTCTTCTAGTATCGTTGGGATATTTGGGTATTTTTCCTTTGGCCAGGTAAGATGTTTGACTACCGTGAGCTTGCTAAAGCATGAAGCTAGGTCCCAGGGTTAAGCCATGTTCATGTACTCTAGCCAAGGACCAGTAAGTACCTGCAGATGGGTGAGTCAAGATGTCTGCAAAGGAATTCATTCCCCAGTGATCTAGCTACCCCCTGCCGCCATCATTCCAAATGTAGCAGAGAAAAGCCATCCTTACTAAGTTCTGTCTGAATCCCTGATTCACAGAATCTATGAGCATAAAAAAATAATTTTGAGGGTGCTTGTTTTACAGCAACTAGTAATTAGGTCATGCAGTGGTCCTTGCTTGTTTCAATGAAACATTTCTTTCCTTATCTATGATGAGGTAAAATAAATTGATGTGATAAGATAATTCCTGCGATGTGTTAGCAAGGTAAAGCTACATTGAGACCTTTCATGGTTTGATTCTCTGGCTCCCTCTGTAGTCTTGGTTCTAAAGGTGCATTTTCATAATAACTTTGAGGATACAAGAGTAGTTTGGATCATTATTTAAAATAGTATTTAAGATTAGAATTCAGGACTAAACAGGAGGAAATGCCTTCACATGACAGCCTTTCTGTCTTTGTTCCCTTCTGCATTTTTAAAAAAGATTTTATTTATTTATTTGACAGAGAGAAACACAGCTAGAGAGGGAACACAAGCAGAGGGAGTGAGAGAGGGAGAAGCAGGCTTCCTGCTGAGCAGGGAGCCCTATGCGGGGGGGCTCTGTCCTGGGACTCTGGGATCATCCTGAGTGGAAGGTAGACGATTAACGACTTAGCCACCCAGACGCCCCTCTCTTTTGTATTTTAAAAATAATTTTATGATGAGGTTCTTGGATGGTATGGTCAGTTAAGCATTCAACTCTTGGTTTCAGCTTAGGTGGTGATCTCAGGGCTGGGAGATTGAGCCTCGGGTTGGACTCTGTGCTCAGTGTGGAGTCTTCTTGAGACTATCTTTCCGTATCCTTCTGCCCCTCCTCTGCTCTCACCCGCTCTGTCTCTCTCTCAAATAAATAAATAAATAGTAACCTTTTTAAAAAATTAAAATATTTCCATGGCAATAACTAATTCTCCTGAACTTTATGATGAGGCTATTACAATGCGGTAGGGCTGAGACATGAACACCTTGCAGGTAACTGTGACCTTATGGATTTTTGCCACCAAATTAAAAAAAAAATAGCTCTAGGGAAGATCTTAATTTTTATCTTCTACTAGAATCTTTTCTATTTATTCTCAAGTTTTTATTTGATTTTATTTTGCTATTGTATTTGAGTCAATCTATCAAGTTCTAATCTTTTATTTGAAAATCACTTACTGTAGACTCAGCTTTTCAGGTATGCAACTAGACTTTGCCTGCTCATCAGTATGCATATGAGGACTGCACTGACTTAGAAGTATATAGAGAGTATTATACGAATTTTATGATTTTAATTATTTGTAGGAATATATGATTTATATAGTTTGTCAATTTTTTTTTTAAGATTTTACTTATTTATTTGACAGGGAGATCACAAGTAGGCAGAGAGGCAGGCAGAGAGAGAGGGAAGCAGGCTACCTGCTGAGCAGAGAGCCCGATGCGGGCCTCTATCCCAGGACCCTAAGATCATGACCTGAGCCAAAGGCAGAGGCTTTAACCCACTGAGGCACCCAGGCGCCCAAGAAAAAATATTTTAACATATTGCTTTAACAGCTTGAAACAAGTTTTTCTTACTCTATTGAGGGTATTCTGTGTATCCATGAGCATCTTGAATTCACTTTAAGAAAGTTTGTCTACTCTGCTAAATTTTGTGCAAATGGTTTTGAGAGGAAAACTTGGGGCATCTGTTTTTTATGCATAAAAGCATCTCAGCAGGTCCTCAACAAGAAAGCAGAAGGCTACTATTAAAGGAAAGATTGTGCATGACAGAGAAAATATGGGTAGAATACATAAGCTGTTTTGAATACAAAATCAGTCTAACAGACAATGAAACAAATGTAGGCTTGTCTACAGGGTCATCCTAGGCGTGATCTAGGCTGAAACTGCATGCAATAGTCCTCTGCAGAATGACAGTCTAGCACGACTGGCATTTATGAATATTCCTAATGCTGTGGCCTTTCTTCTCAAGACAACAAAATTGGAAATGCCTTTAAAGAATTTGAAAATAAGATGGTAAGTGACGTTAAGTGTAACTTTTCCATTTCATATTTATACTTAAGTATATCTTGCCCCGTAGTTTCCTCATGTCTTAACTCTCTAGGAAGCTTTACAAATTAGCCAAAAGCCAAGGAGAGAACCCAGCAGCTGTTCCTTGGTTTTTGCATGCGTCCACCCTTAGTTTCCTGGTTTCTTCTCTTGCAATATCAATCGTCTCCACATACAAGACATAACTAAGCAATCTATGGATAAGCCATTTCCCCTTGTTGCTGGGAGTCCTCTCTTTATTCCCAATAAACAAAAGTGAAAATACACAGGAAAAAATTAAAATGTTCCAGTGTTTTCTACTAGACTGAAATAACCAGAACATACAACATATATTCATCATTTTACCCTGAGGAGATAAAATGTTCCTGGAACTTAATAATTGCTGCAAAACATTTGTTTAAAATTGAAATAAAACCTACAGTTCCTGGTTTCCATGTAACTGACACACAGTCTAAATAGCAAATGTAAAAGCTAAACAGACTGAAAAATGAATAGTGTTATCTTGAATCCATAAGAGAGGAGAAAGACGACACAGGGCAAACTGTTGCCCATGTCCTCCCCCCCCCCCGCCCCCACTGCCGCCCAAGCAGAGACAGAAAGGCAAATACAGATAGTTACTGCTTACTAGAGCAGAGACTCCTAAGTGGAAGCTGCCGCTGGAACCATAGCCAGAGTATGGAAACCTGAACTACTGTCAGCTCAGTATGGACAAACCTGAGACCTAAAAACTCTGGCGGGATCCATTCTTAGGGGAACCTGCACAATGTTGTGCAATTTGTCTCCAGGAGCTCTGTCAGATTCCTCAAATAATTATCGGCAAAAATCCCC
Organism: Spilogale gracilis; assembly: GCA_004023965.1. Taxonomy (NCBI): domain Eukaryota; kingdom Metazoa; phylum Chordata; class Mammalia; order Carnivora; family Mephitidae; genus Spilogale; species Spilogale gracilis. The sequence goes on along the minus strand of PITA01000400.1, from coordinate 261,617 downwards.
TTGGGTTTGTGGCAGGAGGATGGGAAAATGAACCATTTTAATATAGACCACAGCATTCTGTTCTTCCTAACAAGTCTTGACCTAAGGGAAAATTAAGCAGAGTTTCACCCGGCGGAGTATTATCAGTGCCTAACTGACCTGGGGGAAGGGAACAACGCAACTCCCCAACTCCAGCCTATGCTAGCCATCATGTCTAAGAGGGGAGAAAAAAACTGTTGTGAAGTTCATAGTCCAGAAGTACAGGCTAACTAAAAGACAGATCTAATCAAAGGACTTTGAACACTCCTTTCCCCACACCTCACCACCACATTCCCAAGGGACCACTTATAGCAGTTCCTCTTATCTAGTATATCATATCCAGCTATCAGAAAAACAAAACAAAGCAAAAACTACAAGGCATTGTAGAAGATGAAAACACACACACACACACACACACACACATACACACACACACACATATAATTTGAAGAGACAGAAAGCAAGCATCAGTGCCAGATATGGTCAGGATGTTGGAATTCTGAGACCAAGAATTTAAAGCAACCATGATTAGTATACTACGGACTCTAATGGATAAAGTAAACAGCATAGAGAAACAGATGGACAATGTAAACAGAGGGATGACTATCCCAATAAGAAGCCAACAATAAATGTTAGAGATTAAAAACACTGTAACAGAAATAATGCCTTTGATGAGTTTATTAGCATCCTGGATACAGCTGAAAAAAGAATCTCTGAGCTTGAGGATATAAAAGAAACCTCCAAAACTAAAAGGCAAAAGAAACAAAGACTGAAAAAACAAATAAGCAACAACAACAAAAAAGCAAAATAGAATATCTAAGAATTTGGGACAACTACAAAAGGTATAATATATGTCTATGGTAATATCAGAAAGAGAAGACAGAAAGAAACAAGAAATATCTGGAATAGTAATGACTGAGAATTTCCCCAAATGAATATTAGACACCAAACAACACATCAGGCAAGCTTAGGGGCCACCAAGCAAGATAAGTGCTTCCCCTCCCCATTCGCCTTGGGATATAATGTTCAAATTATAGAAAAGCAAAGATAAGAAACTGCAGGGAGAAATTAAAACCTTACCTACTACGGAGGAACAAAGATAAGAATTATATTCAGCTTTTCTTTAGAAGCAATGCACGTAAAAAGAAGAGTGGAGAGGAAAATTCAAAATGTTGAGAGAAAAAAAAAACCCACCAACACAGAATTCTGAACTCTGTGAAATTATCATTCAAAAGTGAGGAAGGAATATAAAGACTTTCTCAAACAAAAATTGAGGAAATTTGTTGCCAGTAGACCTGCCTTACATGAAATGTTAAATTCTTTAGAAAGAAGGAAGATAGTATAGGTCAAAAAGCTGGATCTACATGAAAAAAAGAAAGAACATCAACAAAAGAATAAGTGAAGGTAAAATTAAAACTTTGAATTTTTCTTATTTTTAACTGACCTACCACATAATGGTATGATCAAAATAATAGCGGGCACTTGGGTGGATCAGTGGGTCAAAGCCTCTGCTTTCGGCTCAGGTCCTGATCTCAGGGTCCTGGGATTGAGGCCCACATCGGGCTCTCTGCTCAGCAGGGACCCTGCTTCCTCCTCTCTCTCTGCCTACCTCTCTGCCTACTTGTGATCTTTCTCTCTCTGTCGGATAAATGGATAAAATCTTTAAGAAATAATAATAATAATAGCAACAATGTATTTGATTGTGGATGCTTATGTATGTTTTATACATGTAACATATAATACATATATAACATACTATATACATACATACATGTATATATATGACAAGAGGGAGTAACCAAAATTATTTTGTTTTTCTTTTTTCTTTTTTTTTTAAAGATTTTCTTTCTTTATTTGTTTGTTTCTTTTGATGTTGTTATTTAAAAGATACTTTAAAGAAAAATTAAAACACAACTTATCAAAATTTGTGCTGTGCAGCAAAAGTAGCACTTAGAAAGAAATTTATAACATTAAATGCGTATTTTAGGGAAAAAAAGATTGAATTAAGTCATCTAAGGATACTGAAAAAGAAAAACAAATTAAATCCAAAGTAGATGGAAGAAAAGAAGTAACAAGAATAAGTAGAAATCTATGAAATTGCAAATAGGAAATGATTAGATAAAAATCAATGAAATAAGAAGCTGGTTCTTTGAAAAGATCAATAAAATCTATAAGCCTCTAGTCAAATTAATTAAGAAGACAGAAGACACCAATTATTAATATTAAAAAGAAATAAGAGACATCACTATAGTGATGTCATTAAAAATAATAAAGGAATATTATGAGAAACTCTATGCCCACACATTTGACAATCTAGATGAAATAGACCATTTCCTTAAAAAAACAATTTTGCCGGGGCGCCTGGGTGGCTCAGTTGGTTAAGCGACTGCCTTCGGCTCAGGTCATGATCCCTGGAGACCAGGGATCCAGCTCCCTGCTCAGCGGGAAGCCTGCTTCTCCCTCTCTCACTCCCCCTGCTTGTGTTCCCTCTCTGGCTGTGTTTCTCTCTGCCAAATAAGTAAAATCTTTATAAAAAACAAAACAAAACAAAAAACATTTTTGCCAAATTCATACAAAAAAAGATAGACAATTTGAATTGTTTATTCAGATTTAATTAATGACCTTCAAAAATAGACAGAATCAGGCCCAGATGGGTTCAGTGGTGAATTCACCAAATATTTAAGGAAGAAATCATAAAACTATTATTTACATTTTTTTTCAAAAGATAAGGACAAGGAATACTTCCTACCTTATTCTATAAGGCCAGCATTGTCTCATACCAAAATTAGACAAAATACTAAAAGAAAAGAAAACTAAAGACCATTGTCATTCATGAATATAGATGCAAAAGTCCTCAACAAAATACTATCAAATAAAATCAAACAATGTATAAAAAGAATTCCACTTCACGACCAAGTGGGATTTATCTTAGCTATGCAAGGCTTATTGATTTTCAACATTTAGAAATCAATTAATGTAATCCATCACATCAACAGACTAAAAAAGAAAAATCACATGATTATATCATAGATGTGGAAAAAGCATTTGACGAAATCTAACAACCATTTATGATAAAAACAAAATAAATTAGGAGAAGGGATGGGGGACTTCCTCTACTTGATAAATAATATCCATAAAAAAGCTTACAACTAGTATAATACTTAATGGTGAGAAACTTGAAGCTTTCCCACTAAGATGAGGTATAAGGCAAGGATGACTCTTCTCACTACCCCTTTTGAACATTCTGAAAGTTATAGATAATGCAATAGGACAAGAAACTGAAATAAAAATATACAGATTAGGAAGGAAGAAATAAGCACTGGCATGTTCATGATGATACAATTATCTTGGTAGAAAAATCTGAAAGAATCAACAAAAAAACCTCTTGGAATTAATAAGCAGCTATAGCAATATTCCAGGAGCAATGTCAATATACAAAAGTTAATCAGTTTTCAATATGCCGACAATGAACAAGTAGAATTTGAAATTAAAAATACAATACCACTTACATTAGCATCCCCCAAAACAACATAACTAATTGAAAGTCTATCAAAATATGCATACAACTATGTGAGGAAAATTACAAAGACTCTGATGAATAAAATCAAAGGAGAAATAAATAAATGGTTTGATATTCTGTGTTCATGCGTAGGAAGACTGAGTAGTGTCAAGATGTCAGTTCTTCCTAACTTGATCTATATATTCAGTATAATCCCAATAAAAAATGCTGCTAGTTATTTTGTGGATATTCCCAAACGTATTCAAATTTTCTATGGAGAGGCAACAGGTAAGAGAGCAAACTGACATATTTTAACCCAAAAAAAGAATAAAATTGGAGGTCTGACATTACCTGACTTCAAGATTTATAAAGCTATACTTATTGAGACAATTTCATACTAGAAAAATAATAGAAAATAGATCAGTGGAACAAAATAGAGATGCAAGAAATAAACACCCATAAATATAATCAACCTTCTTTAACAAAAGAGCTAAGAAAATATATTAAAGCCAGTTCTTCAACAAATATGCTGGAACAACTGTACATCCACATGCAAAAAAAAAAAAACAACAACAACAAAGAATCTAGACATAAATAAAAATTAACTCAAAATGGATCACAGACCTAAATAAAAATGGTAAAATTATAAAACTCCTAGGATATAACATAGGGGAAAATCTAGCTGACCTTGAGTATGGTGATGACTTTTTAGATACAACACTAAGGATACAACCCATGGAAAAAATAATTGATAAGCTACACTTCATTAAAATTAAGAATTTCTGCTCCATGTAAGGCTATATTAAGAAAATGAGAAGATAAGCCATAGGCTGGGAAAAAAATCTTTGCAGAAGATGTATCTGATAAAAGATTATGGTCCAAGGGGCACCAGGGTAGCTCAGTTGGCTGAGCATCTGACTTTGGCTAAGCACATGATCTCAGAGTGTCCTGGGATCAGCTTTGTGTTAGACTTCCTGCTCAGCGGGGATTCTGCTTCTCCCTCTCCCTTTGCCTCTCCTCCTGCTCATGTTCTTGCCCTCATATAAATAAATAAAAATTTAAAAAATTAAAAATCCATTAAAATAAAAGACTGTGATCCAAAATAAACAAAGAACTCTTCAAACTCAACAATAGGGGAAAAAAACAACTTAATTAAATAATGTTTTAAAGAAATGAATTGACACCTTGCCAAATATATAAAGGTGGCAAATAATCATATGAAGAGATGCTCCACATTATATGTAATGAGGGAAATTGACATTAAAACAACAGTGAGATACCACTACATAGTTAGAATTGCCTAAGGCTTGAACACTGACAACAACAAATGCTGACAAGGTATGGAGCAACAGGAATTCTCATTAGTTGCTGATAGAAATACAGCAACTTTGGAAGACAATATAACAGTATCTTAGAAAACTAAACATTCTCTTACAATCCAGCAATCACACTTCTTGCTATTTACCCAAAGGAGCTGAAAATTTATAACAACAATAAATCCTGCATATGAGTGTTTATAGCAGCTTTATCCATAACTGTCAAAACTTGGAAGCTAACACAGATATCTTTCAGTGGATATTATTCATTCACCTATAAAATATACAGTATATGAATATTCACAGTATCTGTAAACAGTAGCATATCCAAACAATAGAATATTATTCAGCAGTAAAAACAAATGAGGTCTCAAGCCATAAAAAGATACGGAAGACCCTTAAATACATATTACTACATGAAAGAAGCCAAGAAGCTTGATAAAACTATTTGACTTGCAAATATTGATTTACTGATTATTTTATCACAGACACTTGTTGTAAAGAGAGATACAGAAGCCAATCTTGCGAGGCTATGTAGTGTATAATTCCAACCATATGAAATTCTGGAAAAGATAAAATTATGGCGACAGCAAAAAGACCAGTGGTTCTATGTGTTCATGTAAGGCACAGGGAGAAGGATGAGTAGGCAGAGCATAGAGAATTTTTAGGGCAGTGAAAGTACTCTGTATGATATCATAATAATTTATACATGTCATTATATGTTTAAATCCATAGAATACAAAATCAAGCATGAATCTTAAGGCAAAATATGGTTTGGGGCTGGTTATGATGTGTCAAAGTAGATTCATCAATTGTAATAAATGTACCACTCTGATGGAGGATCTTGATAATGAAGAAGCTATGCATTTGTATGGGTAGGGGATAATGGGACTTTATACCTTCCCCACAGTTTTGTTGTGAACCCTCAACTGCTCTAAGAAAATATCTTAAAATAAATTGAAGTAAACCTTAATCGTGGTGAATATAAGATGAGACAGTAGTGAATGAGCCATACATTGTTTTCCATGTTCCTCTGGTGGGAATGATCCCACTGTTGCAAAGCAGACAAGCTACGGCCTGACTTTAACTGCACTCTTCTAGTGCTTAAAAGCATTACTTTTCCTACATAAAAATATTACAAATATTCTGACATGAAAAGAAGTTATAACAGTATGCAGCTTAGAGATATAAGGAAGCAAAATGCTGGTATTCAACAACAATGGTGCAATTTTTCCTGTTCTCTTGTTTTGGTGCATATATTATTCAAATGTCAACAACCTATAGTTCTCTTTTGGTGGTTAATTTTCACAGGCATAGCAGGTATTTAATAAATATTTTGATAATCTAATAAAAACTATTTTGCAATGGAGAAACATTTCACAATATAAATCTCTGACTAGATCAGTAATTATCACATTCTGTTGATTAAAAAATGTTACAACGAGACTCCACACAATACACATGTATGTGCAAAAGATATATCTAAAAAACATTTTATAAGACAATACTTACTAACATGTTAGATGCACTCTGGTGTGTTTTTTATTCTATTTCATTCTATTACTACATTTACTAAATATTGCTCCTGAATCACAAAGTTGATTGATGGGTCATGAACAATTTGAAAAACATTATTCTAGATGGTACAAAAACACCAGTTAGCAAATAAAGTGAACTAGGAGTATATGTTACCTCCTGCCCCCCTCCAAAAAAGAAATAAGTCAGGAGACTAGGGACAATATAAAAACCTGAAATTATCTTCATTTTTTAAAGCAGAACAAAAATGCTGGTTTTTCCATTTGCAATGTGATGCACACTATTTTATTGCTAAAGAGACAAATACTTGGCATGCTCTATTTGTCCTAATAAGCAAAAATACTGATAAAATAAATTAAGTTCCATAATATTTCTTTCCTAATTATACTATTTTCATATTAAAAATGCAAATCTTTTTAAAAATAATACCAATTAATTTTAAAGATAAAGTTATTACTAAAACATAACCTTTAAAACTATATATATCTCTCTCTCAATGTAATTTTTATATGACACAAGTTGTAAGGCATAATTATACTTTTGCTTCAAAACAAATTCATATTGAGTTTTGTTTATAATTCTTTCAGTACCTAAAATGTCTTCAAAGAAAAACTTTGTTTCAGTTTTCTTTTATATAAACTGAGACAACAATTCCTGCTATTTTTATAAAGAGATAACACATAATCACTAATAACTCTTTAGAGAAAGCCTTACTAGGAATATTTACTTCTTTTATGGTGCATTTAATGGGTGTTATTGATGCTGACATTTCAACAACCCATTCTGAGCAATATAAAATCAATTCTGAGTCACCTTCTCATCAATGTCAATTATTTAGCAATCTAGGAAAAATCATTAAATAATAATCAACAGCACCACCGTTTCTAACCAGTGCTTTCAGTCAATAGCACATTATTAATCATTCCCTAAAAATATTTCCTGTTACACTAGTACATTTATTATAATTCCAAACAGGTGCTATTTATCTTGGGAAAACCATTCATAAGCAAATAATATAGGGCATTTTCCCCCAAATCTAGTCACGTTATTTTTTTGTCATTGAATGGCTGATATTTGTGAACTTTATGAGCTTTCACCAAGTATTATGAATATTTTGAGTCTTTGCATGGCTATCTTGGGTTTTCTGCACAGTGTAACACAAATCAACCATAACTAGTTATTAAGCTAAGTAGTATGAAAAAGGAATGTGTTACAAACCAAGACGTTTGTTCTTTTTTTCTATTCTTTAAATGAATATATTCTTTTCAGGTAGTTTTCATTTGGGAGCACCTGGGTGGCTCAGTCGGCCTTCAGCTCAGGTAATGATCCCAGGACCTTGTGATGGAATGGCTCCTTGCCTCCATGAAGTTGAGCACTTAGCCTGCTTCCCCTTCTGCCCCTCCCCCCACTCCTGTGGGCACATTCTCTCTGAACTAAATAAATAAAATCTATTTTTTTAGCCTCTGTGCAGCAAAGGAAACAGTCAACAAAACAAAAAGGCAACCCACAGAATGGGAGAGGATATTTGCAAATGACACTACAGACAAAGGGCTGGTATCCAAGATCTATAAAGAACTACTCAAACTCAACATCCAAAAAGAAGATGAACACATCAACAAATGGGCAAGAGACATAAAGAGGCACTTCTCCATAGAAGACATACAAATGGCTAACAGACACATGAAAAAATGTTCAGCGTCACTAGCTATCAGGGAAATTCAAATCAAAACCACACTGAAATACCACCTTATACCAGTCAGAATGGCCAAAATTAACAAGTCAGGAAATAACAAGTGTTGGAGAGGCTGCGGAGAAAGGGGAACCCTCTTACACTGTTGGTGGGAATGTAAACTGGTGCAGCCGCTTTGGAAAACAGTGTGGAGATTCCTTAAAAAATTAAAAATAGAGCTACCCTAACCCTGCAATTGCACTACTGGGCATTTACCCCAAAGATACAGTTGTAGTGAAAAGAAGGGCCATATGTACCCCAATGTTCATCGCAGCAATGGCCACAATCGCCAAACTGTGGAAAGAGCCAAGGTGCCCATCAACAGATGAATGGATAAAGAAGATGAGTTACATATATACAATGAAATACTATGGCTCCATCAGAAAGGATGAATAAAATAAGCCAAGTAGAGAAAGTCAAGTATCACATGGTTTCACTTACTTATGGTGCATAAGGGGTAATATAGAAGACAGTAGAAGAAGGAAAGTAAATGGGAAGTAGGGTAATTCAGGGAGAGAAATGAAACAAGAGAGACTTTGGACACAGAAACAAACTGAGGGACTTGGAGGAAGGGGGTGGGGGATGGAAGAGCCTGATGGTGGGTACTGAGGGCACCTATTGCATGGAGCACTGTGTGTGGGGAATGGGCAATGAATCTTGGAACACTGGAAAAAAATAAAAATAAAAATTAAAAAAAATTATAATTAAAAAAATCTATTTTTTTTAAAAAAGGTAGTTTTTCATTTGTATCTTTCTCAAAGACCACTTTCATACCCAGGGTTAAATGTTTTCTTTCTATAAATATATGTATAGAATATGTATTTTTGCTTTCCTAGTCTCTAAACTCATATTTCTTGTTACCTCTTAGTTATGTCCAGTTAGAGATGCCACTGTCTCATAAATTCTTTATGTATCCCTATCTCAATCTACTCATTTTTATCCACCCTTCTAGCCTCAAAACCTTTTCTATTAACTTTCCAATTTCACTTATGTCTCCACTCCTCTTCCAAACGGACATTGTAGATTGTAGTCATCTCAATTCTTTTTTGTCCTCCACCATTTTCTTCAAATATTAAATATTTCTCACATCTCATCTCATCCTTCCCTTCTCTATCACAGCACTCATCACACTCATCACCCTCAAAAACTTTAATTAAACCCTGACATTTTCTCCCTAATTCTTTTCCCGAACTTCTGTTACTTTTCGACTATAATTGGCCTAGACACTGCTGCCAAATGGATTTTTCTTTCAAGAACCTTAAGTTATTGCTTTTTTAATTTTTGTTTTTGTTTTAATTTATATTTTTATTTTAGTGAGGATGAACACTGTGATTTACTAGGTCACATTTTCCAGAAGATAATTTTCAGATCAGATTCAGGAACAAAAAGAAAAAAGGAAAATAAAAGATATTATTTAGCAGAATTTTAAATTCAAGATTCTAGGGTTCAGGGATGAAACATAAAGAGTTAGTACACAGATTTAGTCAGATAGAACCTATTACTCCATCTTCTAACAAAAGTCTCACATAAAAATGAGCTGATGATGGGGGTGATGGGAAGAGAGAAGCTTCAGTCACTGGTCTTTTTTTGGTTCCCTACCTTATAGGTTGAGCAGGATGTAAGGATATGAGACATATTGCAATCCTCTAAGTTTGGAGATTTGAAGGTAGGGAGAGACCATGCATCATTTTCTGGATGAGATCCAGGGAGATGATAAGCATCATTCATTAGAGCAGTTCCCAGTGACATTTCTGTGTTGCAACTACAGAGTGGAAATGGTGACACAGCACAAGGGAACTGGAGGGTAAAAGCTGACATTAGTTTTGCAACAATTAGAAAAGTTTATTTTTTCATATCTGAGCTCGTGACCGAAAAACTGTATGTTCGTATTTATATTTCTTCCATCATGTATACATCTGTATCAGTCACTAGTCACACGCATCTCTGAATCTCAACCTCTTCATTTTAAAAATGGAGATAATATCTATATAATATGTTTTTCTCTTGTAAGTAATGTTTCTTTCCTTGTTCAAAATCTTATGGGTGGTTTATTTCTTGCCATGCTGATATATGAGGACCAAACACACTAACCATGTGATATGCCTGGTCAATAAATATATGTATTGTGTCAACGCACTGTATGTTGTATCGACTGATATAAAGTCAAATTCCAGCCTCTGGCACAAGTTCTGCCCTGAAATGACACTGCTCTCTGTGGCCAGTACCAGGGATCTTTCGTCAGACATCTGGTCAAGCAAGGTAGGGATTGTTATTCATAATCTACCCACCTCTATCAGCAAAGAAGAAAGCTCTGCTGGCACAGGAGCGGAGGGCTCTTTCTCCCACAGAAGTCCCACTTCGTGCAGTGTTTTAGTCATAGGAATGCATCTAGGAGTAGATGGAAACTTAGCTAGGTTTTCATCAGTCCTGTGCAACTTGCATGGAATTCTATCTGATTCTGCCGCTGTAAAGGACTTAATTAAGTTCACTATAAGATGCGGGTTTAAGTAGACACTAATCTTTGGGAAAATTTTGCTGTCAGCCAAAGCACATTTACAAGTAGGGAGAGCTACTCTCATTTGATGTTTTTAGGCTGTAATTTCTATCCCATTGTACCTGGCCTGGTTCAGAACCCAAGATAAGCCAAGGCTCCTTAACAGAATCTTTAATTTAGGATGCAGGCAGCCATATGACTAATGCCACTGTGGGTTGCTGAGAAGTACGCAGCTTTTTAGGAAGATATTCTTGGAGCTTGAAACCAAATGATGGTTGTTGAAAGTTTGTGAATGGTTGTTCATCATCCACTGAATCACAAAGCCAAGTTCAAGGCCTACGTAAGATGGACTTTATGTCTCTGTCCAAGTTTGCTTCTCATTATTTCCCGGGACAAACCACCTTTTATTGCCAATTCTTCCACCTCTCCTGACTTTCTCATGATGTTGCCTTTTCCTGAAAAAATCCCAACCCATTCATGAAATTATACTCTTCCTTCGGGGAAGATAATATCTATCTCATAAAACCTCTCTTCATCCGTTTCCGTGATCTCAGCCTCGTCTGAACCCTCCGTATTTGTTTGTAGAATATGTAGTCGAGAGAGTGCTCTGAGAATTTTATAACTCCCAATCCTACAATATTTATAAGTACTCTTCCACATAATAATTTAAGTTAAATACTATCCAAGCAATTTTTGTGCACAATATACAAGTAGATATGTACATATATATGTAACATTTGTTAATCTGCCAAGCGCCCTCTATTTTAGATGTTTTCATACATTAGCTCATTTAATCCCCACAACTATTCTGTGAGAGAATATTGATATTATCTCAATTTTACCAAGGAGGAAACTTTGTAATATACACTGTAAATAAAAATATAAATGATCTCTTTAGACCTTTTATAGAAGAATTAGTTCAGTCAATAAGCTTACTGAGCACTTTGTGCTGTGTACTTGCAGACACGTAGAATACAGTCTTGAATAAGACAAGCAACACCTCCATGGAGCTTACATTTAAGTGGGGAAGATGAGCAATAAAGATATTTTCAAATAAATATGTCCCAGCAAAATCTCAAAACTGCAAACGATCAAAATGAAAATTTTGAACTTTAAAGGTCAAAGGTCTAGTGTGTGTGATTCATGGCATTTTTCTTAATTTGAGGTACAGTCATTTTTAGTGGCTTAGTCTCCTGGTAGTAGATTCAGTACATTCATGAACTTGACGAATACCCTCCCTGTATCCTCATCCTTTGTTGTGTGACATTGCAACTCCTCCCACCAAGGAATGGAGCTCTTTTTCCATCCCTGAATCCAGCCCGAACTTGTGACTTTCAGTGGCCAACAGAATGTAGTAAAAAGAGCAATGTGTTGGTTCTGAATCCAAGCCTGAGAGACGTTACCTATTTAAATTCTCTCTCATCACTCCTTCCTAGACAGCTTGTTGGAGGACAAAAATCACGTGGAGGAAAACCTAGATAACTGAATCAAGGCCAACCTAGACTGTAGCTAGCCACTCACCTAATACATAAGATGGAGTCTGCCAAACCAGCAAACTGCCCACCTGTCCCACATCGTACTGCAGACACATGAGTAGTGATTTATTATACAGAAACTGCTCATTGATAACCCCTACACAACTACCAGCAATTGGAGGACAGGGTTTCTATTTCACTCATCTTTGTTTAGTTGGGTAATCCCTAGCACACTGTATTCCACATCATAGTTACTTAAATAAGCTTAATTAATTTTAGCAATTAAAGGATTTGACCAAGGGTTCGATAAGATAAGAACAGCTTTTAAAAGAGCAATAGTTTTAATGTAAATGAAGTCAGAATTTACATTTGTTCAAGAGGCCACTAAAAGAGGTCAGGAGTGAGGATTCAATAAAGAAATGAACAGTACTCTGGTTATGAAGGCCAAACAGGTAGTGGAGATGACGAGCACCTTGCTAAAAGTACCCCTCTCTCTGCTATTTTTTAAGACTTTACTTTTGAGAGCAGTTTTAGGTTCAAAGTAAACTTGAGAGGAAGGCGCAAAGATTTTCCACACGTCCCATGCTGTCACACAACCACAGCCTCTCTCAATATCAACATCCCCTACCAGAGTGGTTAAGATTCATTCTTGGTGTTGTACATTCTATAGGCTTGGAAAAATGTGTAATGACGCATATTCACTATTACAGTATCATACAAAAGACTTCCATTGCCCTAAAAATCTTCCTTGCTGTGCCCATTCGTCCCTTCTTGCTCCCTACCCCGACTTTTCACTGTCTCCATAGTTTACCTTGTCCAGAATGTCATGAAGTTGGAATCATATGGTATGTAACCTTTAAAGGTTGGCTCTGTGTCTCTCTTTACAATATCACACAATAGTCAGTAAACCAATATTTGCAAGTCAAATAATTTTATCAAACTACAGAGCTTGATAACAACAACAAAATCATCTATTATTTATAAATGCATATAAACACTTCGTAACCGAACTCTCAGATTTTTGGATGTATTTTGTTAAAGTGGGTCATACAAGTAAATACATGGAGAAGTGAGGAGATCTGGTTTTCAGGGCATCTGCCTCTTGTCTGATGGACTCCACAGGTGGGAATGCTCTGCAGCAAAGACCATACCGGCACACAATAGGCAACACTGACCTCCAGGTCACTACCTTCTGGGCTAATATATTAAGCTACAATAACTCAAAGAAAAAGTGCAGAAGTTTGTTTCCACTAAGATCATGTATTTCTTCCTTTTCCCTACTGGATATTCTGTTTCCAGAATACGAAATTTTTAGGGTGAAAAAGTTACCGCTGATTTACTTATGCTGGTGGAAAAAAATCAAATGCATCTTTCCCTTCATACGCTTTTGATTTTTAGAGAGACTCCTTTTATAGCAAATTTAATTTAATTTAAATTTAATATAAGTAGAATAGTCCACTCTTCTTGCTTTGCTATTAGATGAATAACGAATCAAAATGTGGATCTGACCTTCTCTGAGATCTGCCTCTCATTCTAAGGGGAGACGGGGAGAGGGAGAGTAGGCACTAACCAGACACTTTAGTCTTTCACTATCTTGCTATGTTGTTTTGCTTATGAGTGAATTTCTATCTAACATAAGGAGAACAATCAAATGCAACCACATAGAAACTATTCCCTAGAATTTTCTTTCTTCTATTACCCTAGAGCTTATTTTCTCTTTTAACTCTGATACGTAGGCAGTCTCAATGCCAGCCTCCTACTTTACCCTACCTTTTATAATAGTCTTAGGAGTGCTTTCTCTCTCTACCGCTTTCATTTTAATCATACATTCTTTAAATTCTCTCAAGCCATGTCTTCTTTACATAATTAAAAAGAATAAAACAGCACTATTTTCTGAATAGTATAGAATTCAGGCATTTTACTACTTGGAACAAATATTTTACCTTGCTAATCAAATTGCACAGTGATATTTTTCTGTTTCTTTCTGTCCTAGTGGAAAGGTCTAAGAACACATTTTTTGCTTGGGCGAACATCTCAACTATCTTCCTAGGTTTTATCTTCAAATTGCCAAATTAATTGTGAGCCATTCAGTTCTCCATGAGTGACACACAGGACAGACAGTACACTGCTTGGTCACATGATGATGACCAGTTTGCTCATAGGTTAACAGAGAAATTCTTTCCAATGTGTTATTTTAGAAGCAATATAAAAGTAAGGATAGAAAAATTCTAATGTAGACCTCACGCCTTAGGCTGTTGATCATATGACTGTATGTAATCCACGTGTATATACTATATTTAACCCTCAATTCAACCACATGTCATGAAATTACTGCTGTTATAAGAGCTGCTGTTATCACTTTTAGTATTGCAGTTATATTTTTAATTTATTTAGAGAAATCATAATAGGGCTTGGGTGCAAGTAAACTCTGCAAAGAGCAAACTGACATGCATGGGGGAATATTTTGTTATAAAACATTGTCTTCATAGAATAAATCTACAAGTTAACCACACACATTAACCAGAGGTAATAAACTAAAATTGATCTCAAGGAATCCTTTGTCGAGAGCCATTTCAACTTTGATTTTTACTAATGGCTGATAGTGTTCCAAGCTTACACAGAATCTGAAACTCTAAGACCAGGGTTAAACAAAATTGAAGCAAATTCTCATGAACCAAGTTACTAGGAGAATATATAAATATAACATGGAAATGTACAAAAAGCAAACTTTACACACCATACTTTATAACCCTCTGGAAAAAATACCTGCCTGATTGCCTTTTTGGATGTCCAATATTGCACCTGTCAACTAAAATCGGAGTGCTTTTTTGCTGCCAAGGCAGCTTCTGAGTGAATTGCTCTACCCAAGAAATTAAAACCTCTGATAATACAGATTGGAGGGAATCATGAGATATTTCCAATTATCTGATTATATCTTAAATAATTTACCATGAGCCAGAACATACAAAATAAGTGAAACTTTTTCTCCAAGAAGGAGAAAAACATAATTGAAAAGTGGTCTGTTAGTAATTTTGGTTTTCCAAATAAAAACACTGTCTGAAAATACATTAGGGACAAATAAGCAATTTTGCAGGTGTGCAGAAAGATGTGACACATTCTTTCTATTAATAAATCACAACATTTCAACATTTTGATTTAACCGTTCCTCTTTTTGCCCTTCACCAACTCTAGAATGAAGGAAATCAATAAATAAGATTACACTCAGCATCTCATACAATTTTTTACCAGTTGGGGGCACAGCTATCCAATTATGGTTTGAGATTTGCTGAACATATATTACCATTTTTTTCAATTTATTCAGAGGAAACTTTTGGAGGTTCATTTGATAGAGGCAATCAGTAGTGCATTAATGTAAATCAGTATTGATTGTGCTATGAAATGCAGTAAGGGATGGTACACAAAAGAGAATAGCTACTTTTTTTTTCATTTAATGACAGACAAATGACCTAAGGGAGGAAATTTCATTCATTTCATGAGGATCAAGAGAACAATATAAAACAGCTATTTATGGAAAAAAAAAATCCACAATTGGCATTTTCTTTTTCCAATAATTATTTTCAGCAGGTGACATTTAAAAAGTAGGCAAGCAGAAACTAATGAAAATGGCAATATTTTTTATAGGATTGTTTGCTCTTACAGTAAAGGAAAAAAAGCATCTTAATTTCAGACCTAATGTCTAGTAATACATTTATCAGAGTATAATTTCTTCAACAAATGTTTTCAGTGTGTTTATTATATGTGAGGGCATGTATACTAGGATGTATCAAGGGGTAAGACAATCCAGTAACATTGTCCTGGAAGAGACTACATTTTGTTTTATTATTTAAAATTTTTCCAGTTCTGTTGAGATATAAGTAATAAACATCACTGTATGGGATTTGGGTAAGCAGTATAAACGCTTGTCTTATATATATTGTGAAATAATTACTGCAATAATTTTCATTGACCTCCATCAGTTCATACAGATACAATTAAGAGAAATAGAAAAAAAATTCTCCTCGTAAAGAGAACTCTTAGCAACTTTCTCATACATCACACAGTAGTAGTAACTACAGTTAGGGTTTTGTACATTACACACTTACTATTTATCCTATAATGCAGTTTGTGCCTTACATTTTAGCACAGAAAGCTTGAGAGGGGTGGAGAACTTAGTAAACAATTAAATGATATAGTACATTAAACTGTTACGATTAAAGGGAAGCATGAAGGAAATCAGGGTTTGGTGGAATGGCTGGTGAAGCAGCTGGCAGCATTAAATAGGGTGGCCAGAGAAAGCCTTACTGGGTCAGTGAAGTCTGAGCAAAGATGGGAGGGATGGGGGAGAGGCAGCCAGGAAAATATCGAGGAAAGGGCTAAAAAAAAAAAGCACTAAATTGGGAATATGAGGGACTCATTCAAGGAAAAGCAGGCAAGCCAGTTTGATGAACAGAATCAATGGAGGATAGGGGTCATAATGGCAGATAAATTCAGAGAATGGAGGAATTGATAGTCCATTTCCCCAAGATTTTGGCTTTCACTCTGAAGAATTGGAAAGCCACTGTGGGGCTCTGTGCAGAGGAGTGGCCTGACCTGAAACATAAAAGGATTGCTCAGGCTTCTATGTTTAGAAGGGACACTAAGGGGCACCTGGGTGGCTCAGAGGGTTTAAAGCCTCTGCCTTCGGCTCAGGTCATGATCTCAGGGTTCTGGGATGGAGGCCCGCATCGGGCTCTCTGCTCAGCAGGGAGCCTGCTTCCTCCGATCTCTCTGCCTACTTGTGATCTCTCTCTGTCAAATAAATAAAATCTTTTTTTTTTTAAAAAAAGAAGAGACACTAAGGAAACAGTGGTAGAAGCAGTTGATGTATGAATGGATATTTTGGGAGAGAGGCTCAGAATAGAGATATCAATTTGGAAGTCATCAGCATATGTAGTTTGAAACTGGATGTGGTCAGGAAGGGAGTATTTTAGATGGTGAAGAGGATAAAAGCAAAGTTTGAGTCCTGAGGCACTTCAACAGGAAGAGGCAGAAGAGAAGAGTAGGAATCAAGGAGAGGAGGAAACAGCTAATAACAAAGGGGAAGAACTGAGATCTGCTGAAAACTCTACAAAGAAAATATATCTTGGAGGAGAAATTTTTCAATCTTGTGTATCATGGCTGTGACAACCAGTGAAGTTAGGTGAGCAATGAAAGTGATCATTGGCTTGACTATAATGAGGCTATAATTGTGGTCTCAAGGGAGAAGCTTTCGTGGTGTGGTGAGATACCAGTAGTTTTAAGGGACAGAGTAGTAGCAGTAGTAGAAGTAGTTTTAAGAAGAAGAATCCAAGTCGGCGATTATAATATAACTCGTTTGAGCAGTTTTGCTGCAGATACAGAGATATGTTGCTGTGGCTGGCATGAAAAATGGAGTCAAGAGAAGTTTGTCATTTTTAAATACGAGAAAAGTAACAGCACCTTTAATAACTGAGAGAGCCAATAAAGAACAAACAAATAATGATGTAAGAAGAGAGGAGGAGAAACAGTACAGTCATGTCCTCGGGTAGACAACATGGCATGAGCTTTGTAGGTATATGATAGCAGAGGGTACAGATGTGCCAGATGGGCTGAAAGGCCATGGCTGAGCGTGGGAGAGTTACTGGGTGCTTAGAAAATGCATCAGTCCATTTGTTTGGACAGTGCAGAATAATTCCAGAGTTGTGTTTTTTTATCAGTATCAGGAATTTGGTACTTGCCATTTATTAAACCATGGCCTTTAACAAAGTCATGACCTAACCACCACTTGTATTAGTTTCCCACTCTAAAGTGGGTGGCCTAAAACAACACAAGTGTATTGTCCCACAGTTGTGAGAGCTAGTAGTCTAAGATCAAGGTGCTGTCCGGGCCATATACCCTCTAAAGTCACTAGCAGAAGATTCTTCATAGCCTCTTTCAGCTTCTGGTAGCCCCAGGTATGCCTTGGTTTGTGCCAGCACAGATTTAACCCCTGCCTCTGTCATCCCACCACCATTTCTCCTCTCTGTCTATGTCCAAATACCCTTTTCACATAAGGACACTAGTCATAATGGAATAGGGGACACCCTCCTCCCCTATGACCACATTTTAACTAGTTAAATCTGCAATGACCTATTTCCAATGAAGTCACATTCAGAGGTACAGGGAGGTGGTTCAGACTTCAATATATCTTTATTTGAGGGACACGATTTGATCCATAACACCACCTAAGCTCAGTCTCCTCTTTTACAAAAATGGCAAAATACTCTCTGTCTCACAAGGTTTTAATGGGGATTAAATATATGGTGTACTGGTTAAGAGTTCAGGTCCATGAATCAAAATATCTCCATTACTTTCAAAGTGGAAAGGAGAAAATTATTAAACCTCTTCAAGCCTTAATTTTTCATCTGGAAAGTAGAGATAATAATAGTCCTCACCCTTGAGAGGCTAACATGAGAATCACATTAGATAATCTATATAAAAACAGTTAGAGACCCATGTGACTCAGTCCTATGCCTAGCAAAATACTATTAACTCAACAAATGTAAGGATTATTGGGGCACCTGGGTGGCTCAGTTGGTTGAGCATGTGACTCTTGGTTTCAGCTCAGGTCATGACCTTGGAGTCTTAGGATTAAGCCCTGAGTTGGACTTTGTTTTCAGTGCAGAGTCCGCTTGTCCCTCTCCCCTCTGTTTCTCTCCCTGCTTGTGCTCTCACTCTCTCAAATAAATAAATAAAATATTAAAAAAAATAAAAATATAGGGGCGCCTGGGTGGCTCAGTTGGTTAAGCGACTGCCTTAGGCTCAGGTCATGATCCCGGAGACCCCAGATCGAGTCCCACATCGGGCTCCCTGCTCAGCGGGAAGTCTGCTTCTCCCTCTCTCACTCCCCTGCTTGTGTTCCCTCTCTCGCCGTGTTTCTCTCTGGCAAATAAATAAATAAAATCTTTAAAAAAAATAAAAAATAAAAATAAATAAAAATATAAAATAAATCTTTAAAAAAAACTATAAGGATTATTATTACTACTATACTTTAGACTGCTCCCTTTTCTGAAATCTCTACGAATTTGTAATAAGATGTCATATGATAATAGTTTAATAGTCAACAACAGTTTAATGGTCAACTACTTTATGAATTATCGTATGCATAATACCTCATCTTTTCTAAATGTTCACACATTTTCCTTATTCATATGTCATAACTGTGATTGTGATTTATGATATATTATGTATGTGTGTGTATATATATATTTATGTATATAAATTTTAGTTTTTGTTGATTCTGGCATAGAAATCTTAAAACCTTTGGCATTTCCTGTGATGAGATCAAAAAAGGAATAAAGGTGTCTCTTATTATGTTCACGGTAACTTTTGGAAAGCACCTAAAAATAGGGATGGACCCCTTGCCAGAAGAACAAACCAGGTGAATAGAAGGTTGAGATTTTTATTACCACAGCCCTGGTGTCTAGGGCAGTAAGAGGGACTGGAGGTTGAATCAATTGCCTATGGCCAATGATTTAATCAAACAAACCTATATAATGAAGCCTCCATTAAAACCCAAAAGGAGGTTGGAGGACCTCCAGGCTGGTGAACAAGTAAAGATTCTAGGAGAGGGGCACACCTGGAGAGGGTGGAAGTTCTGCAAAATTCCTATACATGATCCTATGCATCTCTATATCTGGCTGTTCTTGACTTATAGCCTTTTATCATAAATGGTGGTCCAGTAACTAGTATTTCCCTGAATTCTGTGAGCCACCCTAGCAAATTAATTGAGCCCAAGAGGGGATCATGGAAACCTCTGATTATCGCCAGTTCTTCAGAAGCACAGAAGATAATCTAGACTTGCAATTGACTTCTGAAATGGGGGACTTTTTTGCAGGACTGAGCCCTTAATCTGTGGAATCTGACACTATGTTGGGGTAGATGGTCTCAGAACTTAGTTGTATTGTAGGACCCCCAGCTGGTGTCAGAGAATTACTTGGCGTGGGAAAAAACTCCACACATAATTGGAGGCAGAAGCTGATAACCAATATTAGACATTGATATAAGATGCAGGTATTGAGGCAAGGTATTTTCATGACTTATGCCTTTGAATATTTGCAGTCTACTAAAAAAATAAACAAGTAGGTAGGGGCACAAATCCTGATTTTTCTTCACCTCTATTTGTTCATTTCCCTAGAAGTGTGGCTGTTACTTTGTTGGATTAGGAAGATAGAGGAGGAAAAAAATAGAGTTATTTGACGGAGTAAATAAATAATGTGCAAATTAAGTGAACCAAATGAAATTTAGGCAATTTTCATCATTTTTTAAAACTTCATGAATGCACTTAAAGGCATATCATAACAAATCATGAGCTCTTATAAATACAGTTGACCCCTGAACAATTTAGGGGTTTGGGGTAGAGATCACCCTGACTAGTGAAAAATTTGCATATAACTTACTTTTGACTTCTCAAAGATTTAACTGCTAATATCCTACTATTGACTAGAAGCTTTACCAATAACATTAACAGTTGATTAACACATATTTTGAATGTTATATATCTTATACACTGTATTCCTAAAATAACATAAGCTAGAAAAAAGATGTTATTAAGAAAATCATAACGGAAATACATTTACAATACTGTATTGTATTGGAAAAAAATCCATGTATAAGTGGATCCATGTAATTCAAATCCACATTGTTTAAGGATCAAATATACTTAGATTCTGAACTCTAAACACACAACTTTATCTTTAGATACCAAGCTGATTCTTTTGGAAGTACTGTTAGTTAAATCTTTAGTTTCAATAAATATTTGAAGTAGTACACAAAGGGGAAAATGGCTTTTTAAAAATACTTTATTTTATCTTATTTTTCAGTGTTTCAAGATTCATTGTTTATGCACCGCACCCAGTGCTCCATTTAATATGTGCCCTCCTTAATACCCACTACCAGGCTCGCCCATCCACCCAGCCCCCTCCCTTCTAAAACCCTCAGTTTGTTTCTCAGAGTCCACAGTCTCTCATGCTTCATCTACCTGTGATCATCATATGGTTGTTAGGGAAAGATTTGTCATAAAGGAAAAAGAGAAGAACAATTGCTTAAGAAAATTGGAGAAATACAGAAGGGGGAGGTTGAAGCATTTAAAGAAAAAAGTAACACAAAATAGAAGAGCATTGGGATTTTTCAGTGGCATCAATAAGCTCTGTACAATAAAACAGTGAAAATGTGACAACATAAATAGACTAACTAGAGAGAAATTAAGTCTCAATGGGAGGAAGAAATGTTATCTTTAAATATCTAAGACTAGTGTTAGCAGCACAGATGAAGAACTCTATTTGAATTGCAGAGAAATGCTAACATCTAAGAAAGGTAGGGGTTCAAACAAGAAAGAACTGTAGGTTTGGGACTGGCGACCTGGGCCCTAGTCCGGCCTTAGCTAGGGTGACATTAATAATGTTGCTCAACCTGCTTATTGGAGCAGAATTCATGAGGCCTCATGCTATAGCATGAGTTCACTTTTCCATTGCTGGATCCAGATGTCATTTGGTCATTGGGTAGGAACCACAGCAAGTTGGTTGCAAGATGGAGTTGGAGACCCTCAGGAGACTAGAGGTAATGGCTATAATATTTCCAGGTGCCTCTGGAAATTTTTAGTATTTCATCAATAGGTATATTCAAACTGGTAAATACCATGTGAATACCAACCTTGACCTACAAACTATCTGGGTGAAATACAGAATCCCAGGGGAGCTGGATTAGATGTCCCTAATGGACCTTTACAACTCTACTATTCTTTGACTCTGCATGTGTTTGTGTGTGTGTGTGTGGTGGGTAGGGATCAGGCACATGCAGATGGATATGTGTGTGTTACATCCTATGAATGGGCATCTTTGGATTTTTAGATCGACTTGAACTGTGACATAGTAGTCCCAATTAAATAGAAGAATCCTTTACTATAATTAATTATAAGAAACAGCATATATAGATACATTTTTTTCTTTTTACAAGTAGTAAGGCTCTTCCAAAAGCATCAAAGCATGATCCTCAAAATTCAGATTGTTCACAATACTTTGTGTCGTGCTATTTATCAAAAGTTAAGGCAATGTATTATCACTACTAATAGAATAGCTTGTTCTCAACCCTTTTCAGTACTTTAATTGATTTTGAAAGTTCTTTTTACTGTCAGCATTATTTGTCTATGTTTTCCAGTACAATTATGCTGATGCCAGTTCATTATCTATGGTAGATGATATAAAACACACATTACGTAAGGAAGCAAAGGGCTTCTCTTTCTCCATATATTCTTCCATTAGTTATTCCACATATATTAATTAAGCCCTTCCTAAGGAAAGCTTACTAGGTAAGGGTGAGCTCTGGAGTCTGATTGGTTTTAAATCCAGACACCCCTAAATTTCATAGACTCTATCCTCTTCTGTGTCATGGGGATAGTGACACCATGTCTCTCCTAACATTATGATGACTGAATTAAACATTTCACACAACCTACTTCCCATATTTCCTGGCACCTCCTAATGTTTCATACATGCTAGCTCTTCTTTTTATGTGCCTGGCTCTGTGTCACACCTGGGTCTCTCTGTGGTCTGCCACAGCTTCCCATTCCTGTAAATAGAGCACTCTCATTTGTCCTCATTATTGCCCGTCATTTTTGAAAAAAACAGACACAGGTCTCTAGCATTTTGTAATTGTGCTATATTTCTTGAAGGTGAGCCTTGAAAAGTCTGGCAAATGTAGTCAACCCACCTCTTCTCATTCTCCAGCAGGTGCTCATGTAGCTCATAGCCATCAATTTACTATTCATATCACTCCAGTGAATTTTAAAATCAGAGACTGAATTAGTTTTTCTTGTTATAAAATTATTTTTTAGAGAAGAAAAGTAGGATATATGATAGGCAATTTAAATTTAAGCAAGCATTATGCAATTACCAATTATATTTAGTTGGTCCTTTAAAATAGGAATGGTGGCTTGATTGTGATCAGTAATAAGTACACGTATAAACTGAAATTTCAGACATTTCTTTGTGATAACATTGTGGCAGTGTTGGTCAAGGCAATCATTCTGTCTGACTTCCAAGGTTGGCTACTTTTATACCCGTGCATATTTTCCCCCACTTCTCAACGCAGAGCTTCCATTTAAATGAATCCAGTTTTATAATCATTTCCTTTGATCTTCTCAAGGACAACTCCTGTCCTTATTTCCCAGACTCTCCCTCAGTACTATTGGTCCATCCTATCTCCAAGTGAGTCCCATCTTTTGTCAGGAGAGAGTCAGTGCTGATCTGCAGAGCAAAGGTGGACCAAAAATTCCCAGCCATTCATAGGCTAAAGTCTCATAGAAAGAAATTTCTTAAATAACTTCCTAAAGTGATGGGCAGACTAAACTTTACCAGAACTGCCTATTGCCTGCTCGTTTCCCATCGGCAAAAAATTGACACCATTATGAGTTATTTGAGCCAGGACAATTACATTTTTTTTTAAAAATTGCTATATAGAAATAGAGTTAACTAGATAATGGAAAAGATTACAAAGGTCTAAGCTATCAACTGCAAAAGGCACGATGGACCCAGGACCAGAATTCTGGGGAGAAGGAGGTGAACAGTGGCCCTGGTGTCTCTGAACTCAGAGAAGGGACTCAGACTTCGGCAGAGGGGCCATCAGGCAGCTCATGCTGGTGTTTCTGAGGGAGAAGACAAGGAATTTGATTCTGCAGGTGCTGGAAAAAAATGCAGACTAGATTCAGCTGCTGCTTTGGGAGTAAACTGTTGCCCCTGGAAGTTTTCTGGGATGACACCGACAGTAACCAAAAGACAGGAGGCAGCAGGTCTCTTATCCCTCCTGAAAGCTCCTCATCTCCCTCTAGTAGCTCCTACTGGCAGAGTCTAACAGGAAACCAAGTGCAAAGGAAATACTGGCTTATAAAGTCCCAACTCTTAACATCTCAAATCTGTGTGTAGAAAGGTGGGCTTAGAAAGGTACCAGTTTGATCATTGGTTCAACTACTAAGACCTGCTAAGGCCCAATTCAAGTCATCCCCTTGGTGAATTTATCCTGACAGTGCTTGTTCAAAAGTTTATCCAACTCATTCCTTTTGCGGTTCTTGTTCACCTTACTTCTAACAGTTAATTGGGTATTATGATGTTGTGAAGTTATATCATGAAATGTAGGACTATTCTAGTGTAAAATGGTCGCCAGATACCCAAAATGGTGGTTGTGAGGCTAACTAGGACATCTGACCCTTAGTGAGCCCACCCATATAAACATTTCCCAGAATTCGGAGCTGGAAAACACCCAACTGGCCCTGGCCAATTACAAAGCTATAATAAATCACCCACTGTGCTATCTTGTATAATCAGCTACTCTTGCTTCTGTAAAAGAATAAGCTTACTGCTGTCGCTTTGCTATTGAATGGAGACAAGTCCACCTGGATATGTTCTGTTCCTTTGGAGACATACCCACCAGGATATGTTTTGTTTCTTTGAAAATATGCCCACCAGAATTTGTTTCATTTCTTTGTACACACCCCCCACCAGGATATGTTTTGTTCTTTAAACACCCAGACCACCCTAGGGTCCGGGCCCTCACAGAGACTGGACCCTCTAGTGTGTGGTCACTGGCCAGCTATAATAAACCTCTCATTGTTTAACCCTTAATGGTGTCAGTGGTGATTCAATGAGCGCACCCTATAACAATAGGATGATACATTTATATAAAGTATGTAAATAAATCAGAGATTTATTTCTTAGCTGACTAATGATTGCATATACAAGTAATTTTATTCCCTCAAAATAAATATAATTCCCTTGTGATGAAGATAATTTAATGTCCTTCCTTCCATTTGTACTCAATAGATTATGTAATAATACTAGTCATAAAGTAGATGTTTGAAAAATAATTACTGAAATTATTTTTCAATACCGTGTATTTCCAATAGTCTTAAACAAAATATAACTGCATCAGATGCCTCTTTATTTCAAGTTATCCAGAAATCCTAGCAGTATAGCAGCAAATAGAACTTTGGATGACTTTTCCATTGATAGTTTGTAAAAAATGACTCAGCAGAATTGTCACAAGTAGATTCCAACAATTTGTCTTAAGTCAGTATTAGAAAACCTACAAGACATGCATCTGTTGAAAATGTGAATTTGAACAACTCATTACAAAGATGGCTTCAATTCTTCCTTCCAGATTCACATTTTAAAGACTGTAGATACAAAGAGGGGTGAGGGTGATTTCTCCACCCCTTCAAGGCGGGCTAGTTGTTGACAAAAAGTGGTGGAAGTGACAAGGTGTCAGTACCAGCAAATGCCTCAAGATACCAAGTGTACTTCTCTGCTCCTCTTCTCTCCATTACTGTCTCTCCCTCAGCCTTGCCACTGCCATGTGACGAGAAGGACCACCCTGCTGGAGGATGAGTCTCCATGTGGGCGAGCCAAGGTTCTCCAACTGATAGCTAGTCAAGCCGAAGAAACAGTCTTTTTGGAGACCCTCAGTCACGTGAGATAGCCCAGGTAAGTCCAGAGGAATCATTCAGAGCCCTACCCAAAGTGCTGACAAGCAGGATCACGTGCTAAACAAATGGCGATTTAAAGTACCAAATGCGGAGGGTGTTATGCAGTGGCCAATGGGTACAGTCACATTAATGGTTTTAAAATAATTTGTAGGAATCGATTCAGTCCGTGTGTAACCTGAAATCTACTGGCTTTAATGATTTCTTCCCTTTGCCTTTTATAATATGGAAATTTTCTTCTCCTTAGCTTAAAAATACTATTTATTATTCCCATGCAATACGGTATATCCAGTGTATTTCAATTTTTTATGCCTCTACAGTACATTGTATTGGTTAACAAGCTACATCTGCTAACTTAGAGTAGTCCCGTTGTGTTCTGGACATTCTCCCAAAGGGTTAATAGCACAACCGTGAAAGTCACTAAGCTAAAATCAGCTAGGGCATTCCTAAGGAATGCTAAACAACAAGGTAACATATAAATGCAAATTTCATAAGATTAAAGACCTTTTGGAGGAGGCCTATAAACAAACTGAGATGGGAAAAAGAAAAGAAACAAGATAATAGACATTCAATATAAGACACTGGTTATCTAAAAATTTACAGGAAAATTTTAAAGGAAAATAACCTTAGATGACGCTATTTATATTTCCTACTGGCTTTGTTAACATTTTGAAAATAGTGCATGGTCTGATCTGAGCTTCTGTTAAGGGAAAGAAGCTTTATTTTTCTTCAAATATACCAGCTGATGGATCAGTGACATTTATGAATACAGGCTTAATTTAATAATAGTATTTTTTGACTTCTAAGAGAAGTGGAAAGTGGAAAGCAAAGGCCAATACTTTTCACAAAGGTCCTATTTTTATTTCCAATCTTAGTATTCAATAACCTCAATTAATAGTTTGCAGTACTTGTCAGCTCTAGCTTAGCTGCAAAGCATGAGCTATAAAACTATAAAAAAGAAAAGTAAATAAAAATATGCTATTCCATTCATTGGGCACTGACTTTTCCAGAAATTAAAAATTTAGCACGGATACAGTAGCTGTTTTAAAATTACTAGTGGCAGTTTATAGAATCATGTTATAAAATTCAACTGTCACATTACTTTTATACATTTTCAAAAACAAATTCTGAGCTAATTCATACTTTATCTCAGAATAAATGCTTTTTTAGGATATAATGTCTCAGCTTTGTTTTAGTGAAGGCTTTTGTTTCTCCCTCCTCTGTTTTCTTTTCTTGCTCCTGCTCTAGAAATAGCAGGTAAATATATTTTACAGTTATTTTTCCATTTTAATCAATAAGTGTACTTACAATCCTTTTAAACTCTTGTATATTTTGAAACAGCTCTCATTATTTATCTCCCTGTGTAGAAGGTACAAAATAGACCATAAGGAAAATAAACTATAACTACATCAGCTGTAACTACACAACAGCATAGTGTAATGAGATTGGAGTGTGTAGCCAGTCCTTATACATTATTAAATGTGACAGACAAGATTATTTACTCTTTACAAAACAGGCCCCATTATGCTCCCAAACCTTCCTGGATTATCCTTGTTTAAGGGGCTTTCCTTGCTTGGCGTGCCCTCATTTTAAGTTTTTGCCTCCTGAAATCCTACCCACACTAAGGTTGAAAGAAACTGCACAGCTTTCCCTTCACCTTTCCCCTTCCCACTTCTATCCAATTCCAGTCATCCAACCAGTCAAGAGATATTTCTTGCATATCAGTTTCCCAGGTCCCGTGCATGGTAATATAGTTAACAAGATAGAGTCCAGTACTAATGAAGCTTGCAATCTAGAGATGGCAAGATATATTAGATACTACGTTATTTCCCATAAGCAGCTGTATGTATGGACCTCCACAGATGAAATCATTTGTCTGGCACATGGGCTAAATAGGAAAAACTCTACTGAAAGCAATGCTGCAGTTTAGCTGTTTACTAAGAGAAGATTCCTTAGATTGAAAAAAAAAAAAATTGGAGCAAGTTCTGGGTATATGAGAGGAGTTCTTTACTTCTAATCCTTGTAGAAAGCAACCTGCTGCTGTAGGTAGACAATGATCTGAGAGGCCAGGGCCCTTACAAGGCAGCTATAAACAGTAGTAATTCTTTGGACTTAGAGTTTAGTTTTTCCTCTTTATCTTGGAATAGGGTCCATGATGCCTGGTGAGTAAGCTAGGTATTTACTGTGACCTTCTTAGCCAAGACATTCCTACTGAATGTACTTCATGTGGTGACATCTCATTGGTTCTTTCTTAAAATTTAAGAAAGCCATAGAAAAGTGCTAGTTTCTCTTCATTATATTAAGGAGAACCATGAGAAGGCAAGAGAGAGTAGAGCAATATCTATGCAAAGGGAAAAGTAGAAACCCAGATGTCCATGGATAAGGATACTTGGTAAGTTGCCACATCTGACCAGATAGTTCACCTACCTTAGCTAAACTTTGAATTTTACTTTTGCCATATGGATTACCTTTCCTTATGAGAGGAAAACAATCATTGAAAATGTTGCTTCCTGTGAAAAGGATTTCCCTTTTTTACTTGGTCTGGTGTGAGGCAGTCTGGGAGCTGGCAAAGAGGCTGGAAAGCTACATGGGGAGGCCTGCAACCTCACCCAGAATATGAAACCAAGTGAACCATGCTGAGGAATTCACGTGAGTATCCAGGCTGATAGAAGGTCCAGTGTCTAAAGCTCTGGTGTGATTTGGAGAATTGTTGGTATCAGAAGGTGGAATGGTGGAGACACCTGCATGGCTCAGTCGGTTAAGTGTCTGCCTGTCGTTCAGGTCATGATCCCAGAATCCAGTGTCAGTCTCTCTGCTCAGAGGGGAGTCTGCTTCTCCCTCTCCTTCTGCCTCTGCCCTTCCCACCCCCCACCATGCTCTCTCTCTTGCTCACTCGCCCGCTTTCAAATAAATAAAAGAAGAAAATCTTTAAAAAAAAAAAAAAAGTTGGAATGCTGATGTAGCCGGGTTTTGCAGTGGCAAGTCTAGTCAGTGTGGAACACTTGGTCACCAGTCAGACTCATAATTAGCAGAATCCTGCCCAGCGGATTAGAAATATCAGGGGTAGGATTCAGTTTCAGAGAAAGGGTTTGGCCAAGAGCCCAGCTAGATAGAAAGGCTTCTGCCAAAACATCTAACACCTTGTGGAAAGGAATCTAGAGTGACACGTCGTTTATGAATTGGAAAAATTTCAGAAACAGAGCGATAAGGACCCCAGGAAGCTTGCATCCTAGATTTGGTTGGATTTGGGGAAAAAGACCATCTTCATCATATAGATAAAATATATATTTTTTATTTCTTTCTTTTTCTTTCTTATTTTTTACTGTATTTTATTTTTTCACTGTTGAATGATATATTTTCTAGCTTAACTACATTGTAGCAGTTTACTGGAGCAGGAATAAGTTTAGAAGTAGGAGATCATCACCCCATGCAAAGAAAAAAAAAATGGAGGCAGTTTTCCTGATATTCCTCTTTGCTGACTTCCTGTAGCTCCTTGTTCTTTATAAATGTGTATCATTGGCACTTGAGTGGAATTTAGACTTGTATTTTTCTTCATTTGAGCATTATAAATATGCAAGGGGCAGACAAGTTTGTGTGGTACAGGGCACAACACCTCACTTTAGGGAGCTCTCAGTGAACAAATCAATCAACGTCAGTAAATAAAGGGCATTAAGCCCTTGGTGAGTGCGTTTTGGGTTTTTCGTTTGTTTTTTGTTTTTGTTTTTGTTTTTCCTATTTGTTTCCAAGAGAACCTGAAGCTGGACACTTTTATTTATTTTACAAATGGGGCATGTTTTCAGAAATGGAACTATCAATATATCGTCATATTTCTTATTGTCACTTAGTACTCTGGACTTATTTGGCTCTGTCCTAAGGGTGCTGTCATGGACTGTTGATTAGAAAGAAAAAAAAAAAAGTGAACACATTCAAGATCCTTGCCAGAAAAAGAAATAAAAGGAAAACATTTTATTCAGTCCTTAAATCTTGGTACTATTATTCCATAACTTTCCCCTTTCAATGCTCAAAACTTTTTCAAAATTTTAATCATGACCTTATGTACAACTCTTGACAAATTTCAGGTAGTGAAAGGTAGTTAAGCAAGGAGATAAAGCTGTAAGAAGACTGTAAATACTAGTCAGTGGTCAGGCTGTATGTACATGTTTCCTTTTCCTCTTAAGACAATTGTGGAGTTTTAATTTAAAATTCATTGAATTAGTGGTAACTCTCAGTAAATCAGCTTTAAACCTAAATGGCTTCAAGGAGAACCAATTGCATGATTTAGAGTTAAAATAATCACTGTTTTAAGCACAGTATTGCTTTAATTAAAAGTCCAATCTTTCCTATACACTTCTTTTTAAATTCCCTGTCTCCTTGCTAGAGTACTTTTACATTTCTCAACTAAAGACATGCCTTCACTGGGTAGATTAACATTCATAAGAGGTTGTGATTTGTGATTTGATAGTACTAATGGCCCACTAGCTCACATCTTACATTTCATAGTCACCTAATTTATGAGGAAACTTTAGCTGTCAGTGCCTTTCTTACTAATTTTTTCCTTCTTGAAATTTTGAGATTATTAGTGAAGACAAAAGATTACAAATTTATATACATAAAGTCTTAGGGAATTATTACACATCAGTAGCTACATTGTATGTAATACAAATAATTTTCCTTATAAAACTTATTTAAATAAAGCCTGTAACTATATTTTAAATACATATTCAGTTGTTTAAAGAAATGTACTTACCCCCTATTTTCAAAACCCTTGAGCAGCTTTATCTCAGCATCCTGAGTAGAAAGAATGATTTTATTTTATCAACAGAAGATATCCACCAAATGATTCTCCTTGGTAACATGGAACATCAACTATTTTGTTAGGGAATCCTATAAAATACATAGTTCAGACTTTACATCTTAAGAATATAGAGCAGCAATGTCCAGAGAGGATGGTAATATATCCCTAGAAACATAGCTTGTTAGGGGCAGAGCTGAGAATGGGACTCAGATCATCAACTGAACTGTTTTGTTTTTTTTTTTTAAGTTTTATTGTATTTGATTATATTTGCCTACATTCTGCTGTTCTATTTTTTGGTTTTGCTTTTTCTCTTTCACATTTAAAAAATGTTTTTGCTTATTTAACTCTATGTATAGGTTTATTATTCCTACTAATAATAAACTTTTCAACCTCCACCCCTCCTGCTCTCCACCCTCACTTATGGTCTCCTTGGTGTAATTCCCATAGCACAGACTTTTAATTACATTTGTGGACACATGAGTAATCACATCAAGAATTTATGTATTCATGGGGCATGTGTGCAGATTTTGTTCTGTAGTACAGTCAATCCAAAAGGCTTATATGTTTTTGTTGATTATTGATGACTTTTCTTTCAAGATATATGAAAATTATATTAATGTTATATATGATATTTTTCATAACATATATATATTGCATAATACACAATATATATTATGACATCATACCCCCCTTTTACTACTTCTCCTGACACAGTGCTGGAGGAGACCCTCATCCATCTCGTACCTTTGTGACCTAAAAAAGTCATATCTTCAAACTGTTCCTCTTCACTACCCTGTTCCTTGAGCCAGTCCTTACTACTTTTGAATGATTTCTAGATTTTCTGCCTAATACCTATACTTTGTAAAATTTTCTGTCCTTTCAGAAATGTGTCTTGGCTATAAAAATTAAATTGGTCTTTGTGGTCTGCTATACGATCCAGGAAATATTATAAATAACTTAATATATATGTATACCTTTAGGATTAGTGACTGTTCTGGGAAGCTTAGTCAAATTCTTGCCTATACCTTTCAATAATGTTTGAAGTACAAGAAACAAATGGAATTAGCAAATTGTATCTGTTATACTTATACCAGAGTAAGAGCTCTGTGCACATTTCTTAAAAAGATAATATTAAAATAACAGGTAAAACGGAACATTCAATGTTGCCTAAATCACCATGATGAATCTTTCTAAAAATATGTTTGCTTGATGATTTAATGTTGTCAATAGAAAAGTGACTTGACTCAAGAATCTACAACAAACCCTCCCTTACTATATACAAAGTCTGGGCACTGGAAAAACTATGGTAAACAGAATCCCTGAGACCCAGAATGTACATAATTATAAGGGAAGTCAGGCAATAAGCACATGAATAAAAACAGAAAGTAATTTCAGGTACAAATAAGTGCTTTGTTAAAGATAAAAAGATTATAAGAAAATAAGTGGAGTTCATTTTGGCTAGAAAAAGCCTCTTTAAGAAGAAAACATTTGGATTGAGATTTGAACCATAAATAGGAGCAGCCATAAGGATACCTCAGGAGAGAGTGCTCTAGGCAAAAGGAAAGGAAAGTTTTAAATCTCTGAGGCAAGAATGAGTTTGATTTGTTCCAAAGACCAAAAGGGGGCCAATATGGCAGGTATCATTCCCAGTGATAAAGAGAAGGAGAATGAAGTAGAGAGACAGACAAAGAGCTCACAGGTAATGGCCAGTCATTTGCACTTTAGTCTGAGGACAATGGGAAGCAGGGAGTTATTAGCAGGGAGTGATATAATCTGATGTATGCATAGGACATATCACACTTGATTCCTCTATGCAGGACTAAAATGTAGGGAGCCAAAAATAAAAGATTAAACTGTGAGGCTGTTAAAGCAATTCAGTGAAAGATGGAAGTGGTTGTGCAAGTGGAGATGGTGAGGTGTATGGGGGATTACTGATGGACCACAAAAGATGAAAAGGAAGGAATGAGATCAAAGATTGCTCTGAAGTATTTGATCGCAGCAACTGGTTGGGTGGTGACTCCATTTAATAATATTGAGGAAGACTTGGCCAGAAAGAGTAGATTTAGGATATAGAAGTTGAAAGATATAAGTTATTAAATTAATTAGTTTATATTAGGTTTAAACTAAGGTTTAAGGTTTGAACCTTAATATTAGGTTTAAGTTCACTATTGGACATTCAAGCAGAGACATTGACTAGACAGTTGGATCTACAACCCTGGAATGTGGGAGTGTTCTGGGTTGAAAACATTCTTTCAAGAGTTATCAGTGTATGCATAGTATTAAAACCATGACTCGAGATGAGGTTACCCAAGAAGGAAGTTTAAATAGAGAGTAAGAGATAACAGAAGGCAAAATCTTTGGTCATTGCAACATTTAGAAGTCTAATAAGAGAGAAAGGGGAACCCTCCTCCTACACTGTTGTTGGGACTGGAAGCTGGTGCAGCCACTCTGGAAAATAGTATGGAGGTTCCTCAGAAAAGTTGAAAATAGAGCTACCCTATGACCCAGCAATTGCACTACTGGGAATTTACCCTAAAGATACAAATGTAGTGATCTGAAGGGGCGCATGCATCCAAATGTTTAGATTAACAAGGTCCACAATAGCCAAACTATGAAAAGAGCCTAGATGTCTATCAATAGATGAATGGATAAAGAAGATGTGGCATATACATACAATGGAATACTACGCATCGATAAAAACCCCCGGAATCTTGCCTTTTGCAACAATGTGGATGGAGCTCGAGGGTATTATGCAGAGCGAAATAAGTCAATCAGAGAAAGACAATTATCATATGATCTCACTGATATGAAGAATTTGAGAAACAAGATAAAAGATCATAGAGGAAGGGAGGCAAACACGAAACAAGATGAAACCAGAGAGGGAGACAAACCATAAGAGACTCAATATCAGGAAACAAAGTGGGGGTTACTGGAGGGAAGGGGGTTTGGGTGGCTGGGTGATGGACCTTGGGGAGGGTATGTGCTAAGGTGAGTGCTGCGAATTGTGTAAGACTGATGAATCACAGACCTGTATCCCTGAAACAAATAATACATTATACAGAAATAAAAAATTAAAAATTAAAAAATTAAAAAATAAAAAGCAGTCTGATAGGAGAGAGGCGAGGAAAAGAGATCAATAAAGAATAGCCAGTGAGATAGAAGGAAAACTAAGAGACTGAAGTTTGATGGAGTCTACAGAAGAAAATGTTCCTGACATTTAGAAACAATCAACCACATCAACTGGTGTTGAAGTTTAAGTACGTTGATGATGGAAAACTGGCCGTTGACTTTGGCAAGATACAGATCACAAGTAAACTTGAAGGGTAGGGTGAATGGAAACTTGCTTGGAGAAGGTTAATGAAAAGTGAAGAAGTGTAATTAGCTAGTATTGATGACTTTTTTAAAGGAAATTTTGCTGGGAAGGGGAGCTCTATGCTTTCAACATAGCAGTATTTATAGTGGTACTTCAATGTTTTTTAATAAGATGCTATTAAGACATGTTTAATAGATGGATGGAATGACCTTGCAGAGAGGAAGAAATATTGATGGTAGAAAAGCAGTGTTTTAGGGATTTTCTTCCAAAAGGCAAAACGGAGTAGTATCCTGAGCATAACTGGAGAGATAAGGGCAAGGCCATTCTTCCATCACTGTAAGACAGAAGGCCAAATGTTTGGATACCAATGCAGTCCAGGTTGTGATACTAACAGTGGGAAGATGATGGGGTAGTCCTCTGACTATATCTATTCTCTCTATGAAAAGAAATATTAACAATTTGAGGGTGGAGGGTTAAGTGGACAAGAACTACATATTTAAGAGAAGAAGAGAAAATATATGATGAACTTCTCATTAAGAGAGAAAGTGAATTTATTAGGCGATATCAGATTTCCTGGCATTGATAAATTAATAAAGTAATGACTAAATGTTCTCATTTCTAATCATTTCTGCCCCAGGTGAGGTAATCCAAGAGGTCAGAAAAATTTCCCACTTCTAGTCAGGTACAAGGTGTGCAACTTCATGGTGGGTTGTAGTCAAACCCCTTCATGACTGCTCCTGAAGACCAACTAAACTATGCTCAGCTCAGATGGTTTCTAGGCTATCGAGTTTCAAAATAATTTTATATAGAGAGAAGGCTAAAGACGAGCATCAAGAGTTCCTGAACTTTTTTTCTTTTCTTTTCTTTTTTTTTTTATTTGACAGAGAGAAACACAGCCAGAGAGGGAACACAAGCAGGGGGAGTGAGAGAGGGAGAAGCAGGCTTCCCGCCGAGCAGGGAGCCCGATGTGGGCTCGATCCCAGGTCTCCAGGATCATGGCCTGAGCTGAAGGCAGTCGCTTAACCAACTGAGCCACCCAGGCGCCCCGAGTTCCTGAACTTTCATAGCATTCCCTAGGTAGAGAATACAGAGACAAGTAGAAACCATGGATCCTGATGTCCCTGAAGGTCTGTCCTATTTTTAACAATTGAAATAAGCCTTGTTTAGAAATGTGAGTAACCTCTGATTTGACAAAAAGTGAACGTTGTGGAAATTTACTAAAGATAATTAAATGAAGACATCAGAGGCCAGATTATTGTCTAAATAGAAAGCTGGGTCAGTTTCTGAAGAAAACCTTAGAGATGTTCCAGAAGATGGACACAAAACTCTAAGCACATAGTAAAAGGAGAAGCAATATTTCAATGTCCTCATGAACAAAGGGTAGGGCTGTCTTTAAGATCTGGGCTGCTGGATACAATGTATACACTTTCTGGACTTTGCTACTTACAGCATCCCACAGAACTGCCAGAGCCTCCTTTTGTAGATGCCAGCTCAGGGATCTTCTGAACTGAAGAATCAGTAACACTGGCCCTACTCCTCACTGTCCCTGGACAAAAATAACTATGCATATGATTGGACCCATGAGTGATAAGGCAATGATTAGGCTACACCATTATATCATCCATGTTTTTGAACAATTAAAAAAAATCAACTTGACATTGGGCATTATTTCTTTAATATATCATCATTTATAACAATATCACCATAAGTTAATGTGTTCTAATTTCAAAGTAACTTTTGAACTTTTGGAAGACAACCTATTCCTAAGTCTAAGTGCATCTTAAAAATAAAATAAACAAAATGCATTCCTTTCTAAAAACCTTGACATATTTATTTAACCCTAGGCCCAATAATAAAATAGAATGGGCACTTTACATGAAATGTAGGCTCTGACCCACATTAAGCAGTATATACTTTCCATGGCCTTTATGAAGAAAAAAATCTATAAAATTACTTATAATAAGACTTTCTGAACTCAAGACAGCACAATATATAGGACCATTTTTACTGAACTCTTGACACCAGCCATAAATGCATTAGTATCTCCATTTACTTCATAAAACTATCATTTACATTTATATTATGCTTTTAAAAGATATCTGTTATAATAAATGTGCTTCTTTCCTGCTACTTTTAAGCCAGGTACACCAACACTGAATTTTTATATGTATCCCTCTTCACCTTTCTTTAACTATGGGTAAAAGTGAAATTTGGACCTACAACTTATGCCAAATACAGTGGCTACTTAAGAAATGATTTAAACTTATACATACGTATGTCTTTTAGATTGCAAAGCCACACAGCCCCAGAGAATGATGTTTGATTCAGTTCAGCATTTCAGGGCACTATGTAAGTGGGAGATTGATATTTAAAGCAATAACACTATGGGGGCGAAAGTGAGGACACTGCAGGAAGGCAGGGCAGAAAGAACATTTCTGCAAAATAATGTCTCAAATGTGGCCTCTTCTGGAAAACCTTTTCCTGCTCTTTAAAACACTTATTTGACCTTTGTCATACAGTGTCATTTTCATACCATACTATTTCTTACCATACTATTTATAGTGCATTCAGCATTATGTTGGCATGGTCTATTTTCATTTCCTTCTCTTTCTTAAAACCGTAAGATCCTCCAAGTTTAAGAATAGTTTCCACTCATCTTTATGTTTCCAGGACTTATTGTAGAGAACAATAGACAGTGTGCACTCAACAAGTATGGAATGAATGAATTAAAAAATGTCACTTGAGACATGATGATAACGTAGAGAAAAATAAGAGCAGGTGGACTGAAGATACGAATCATAGAAATCATAACCTGCACAATATATCGTCCACAGTTTCAAAGCAGTAAGTCCCCTGGAAAAGAGAAAAGGTTTCTCCCCAGGTTTGGTGTTTATACTTTTATCAGAGTACAGAGGAGGATCATGAGAATTGCTGTCCCGCATTGCCAAGAACAAGACTACCACACAGCCTTACGTCTTTCCTATTTTTGTACAGTGAAGCTCCCTAGTTTTCATGATAAAGTTAGGGCTTATTCCTCCACGTCTAGCCTCATATCCCAGCATCCACTGTGATAGAAAGCCTTTGGTTAAACCAGAACAACTGCTGGCATTTTCTCAGATTTGGCATGAGCTCTCATGACCGAACTTTTACACATGCTACAAAATCTGCCTGTAGTATAATCCCACAGTGGCGATTTCATTTAACTACCTTCTATGAGTCCTTCACAAATGGGTCAGTTCAGATGTGTAGAACACATTTCTTGACCTTCCAGTCAGTTTAAAATGTCCGTTCTCAGACTTCCAGGAGCATTCCCACAGTATGTTTTTAGGTTGTTCAGAAGAAACTTAAGTGGCTATTTAGAGCCTTGGTATTGGAGACAGACAGATCTGGACTCAATCCTAACTCTGATACCTTAAAACTGCGGTCTTCAACATGGTGCTCTTGTGTTTAGTAACTTTGTACAAAATTAAGAGGCTAATGCCTACTTGTTTGGGATAGTTTTAGAAAAAATAACAATATATATGCTCAATGTACGCAAGTGTGGACAAATTCCTGGTATGTAAAAATTCTAATTTTTAGTATTATTACTCCTATTTTTTTATATTTTGATGGGTTGACTCATACTGTATTACAATTCTGACTTACTTAATGTCTTCTACATTGAACCTGAGGATAGAGCTATTGTCCGATTCCATTTTATAACCCAAAGTCTAGTTCACTTGACACATGGCAAGCATTCAGTAAGCTTTTGCTGATTTAATGAACACATTAAAATAACAATAGTAAGTATGCATTTAGCCTTCTTTATCTCTTCTCCTACTATATGTTTTTATATTGTTAGTAACAAAAAGTATCATCTTCTCTATGTATAACAAAGGAAGAAGAACGAAAATATACCCATGCTTTCAAATAATTTACAATTCACTAAGGAAAGAATAAGCAGCTAGGATATATTTAGCTCTTAACAAACACCATTTTAAAAGGTAGAGAGGGAGAAAGCAAGTATGGCTAGAATTTTCTTAACCACCAAGTGTTTTAAGAAAGAAACGGTACTTACTTCATAAGGCAATATTTCCAGATAGACAGAAGGTCCATAGAAGAACAGAGCAAGTTAGCGTTTTCATTTTATCTATTCAATTAATCTTTATTCCTTCAAAGATGGCTTATGTTAATAAGTGTGTGTGTGCGTGCACACACACGCACGTGTGCCTGTGTCTGTGTCTGTGTGTGCCTATAAATGCTTTCTTAAAAACATATTTTACTGACCTCCTCTGGCAAATGTGAAGTATGAGATGGTTGAATGTATTTAAGTTTAGAATGCTCTATTTTGAGTAAATGACATGATAAAATTTTGTTCTCATCTGCATTTTTCCCTTTTTAATTCCACAGTTGCTAAACTTAAAGTCAGTATGTAAGATAAATCATTTAAACTATTTAGACATCGAAGCTTTCTTTTAGTGGGTAGCCTTGGGCATAAGTAAACCAACTAAAATGAGCTCTCGCTGTGGATGTTGCTAATTCAGTAGGGAGGAACCAGTGAACAAGGGGGTCCTGACTTCCAGTATCTTAAGAGGGACAAAAACCTCTACAATGGAATTGTGCCCTGGTTACAAGCTGGGGTTTCTTTGATTTGTGTATTGCTTATTTTGGTGATGTTTTATGACTGAATCAACTTGTTGGCTTCTCTCTAAATTAGCAGCCTGATGGCAGAGTTACAGCCATGGCTCTATCTCAACCTATCTATCTGAGGTCAGACTCCAGGATATACAAGTATATCCTGACTTGGAACTAAGGATGAAGGTTGGGGATTTGGATCATTGATGCCCTTATTTCATTTTGCTTGTTTGTTTGTTTGAAGACTCTCCTAATAAATATGTTCAGATTTTAAGAACATGGAGGCTATTAAAGATTCAATATGTTGATGTGACTGGATTAAGGAGGATTGCAAAGTGTTTTCCTGCCTAGTTTCTTTAGCTAGTTAAAAAACTATATGGAATATCTTATTATACTGCTATTTTCTTTCCTATACACTTCCAGCAGGATTTTTGTATAATGGTTTTTCTTCTAGGGCATACAACTCATACCATGGCACAGCGACTTTACAAAGACTATTACAACCATAGGTGTTGTTCTCAGACTTCTTCCCCAGAAATAGCAAGGTCTAAGACATAAATACATCTGTATTTTATAACATGCAGTTTGCAAAGTTGCAAACTGTATGCTGTAAAATAGATTTCTCAGCTTCAAAACAGACTTTCCAGCAACAAAACAACCAATTTACAAAAAGTCATTTGCACTTCTTCAAGTTTCCAGACAGTGTGTCAGGGCCACAGGCATGGTCTTACCTTAGATAATTATTGGTAGCGACAAAGTTGGAAACAGGGGAATCGTGAAGTAGCACAATAAATAGAGTACTTTTTAGACTAGTGTCAACATTTGGGCTAACAAATGGTGTTTTCTTCAGCTTGCATTCTCAGTGAATGTAGACTGTTAAATCACTTAAGGAATAAAAGATGGTTGGAGCTGAGAAGTCATAAATCTAACCAATCAATCATCTAGAATTTCATGCATTACATCCAAGCATTCAGATAAAGTGTGTTGGACTTAAAGACTTTAATTTATATGAAATAGTTCTCACATCTCTCTCTTCCATACCATCTTTACTAGTATATCTTAGTTCAGTGATTGTCTCTTACTGTTTCTTGAACCAACCCCGTCTTTTCACTGGCTTTGTCTCTCTAAAATCTGTTTTTCACATATCTGCCAAAGTGATCTATTTACTCCAAATTGAGTAGTGACTTAAATTTAAGACCTAAAGCTGTAAACACATTGGAAGAAAACAGAAGGTAAGCTCCTTGACGATGTAGGTCTTGGCAATGATTGGATTTGACAACAGAAGCAAAGGCAGCAACAACAAAAATAAGCAACTGAGGCTTTACCAGAATAAAAAATCTTCTGCATAGCAAAGGAAACCATGAACAGAATGAAAAGGCAGCATATGGAATGGGAGAAAATATTTATGAATCAATAATTTGGTAAGGAATTAATATCCAACATATATATTAAAAATATGGGCAGAGGAAGTAAATCAACATTTTTCCAAAGAAGAAATACAAATGCCCAAGATGCACATGAAAAGGTGTTTAATATCACTAATCATTAGAGAAATACAAATCTAAGCCACAATGGGATATCTCCTCATATCTGTTAGGAAAGCTATCATCAAAAAGATAAGAAATAAAGGTGTTGATGAGGATTCAGAGAAAAGGGAACCCTCATGCACTCTTAATGGGAATAAGTTGGCTCAGCCACTATAGAAAACAGTATGGGGGTTCCTGGATGGTTCAATCAGTTACGCTTCTGTCTTTGGCTCAGTTCATGATACCAAGGTCCTGAGATCAAGCCCTGAGTCAGGCTTCTTGCTCAGTGGGGAGCCTGCTTCTCCTTCTCCCTCTGCCTGCTGCTCCCCTTGCTTGTACTCTCTTCCTCTCTGTCAAATAAATAAACAAAATTTTTTTAAAAGAAAAAGAAAAGAAAACAGTATGGAGTTTCATCAAAATTTTAAAAATAGATAGGGCGCCTGAGTGGCTCAGTTGGTTAAGCGACTGCCTTCCTCTCAGGTCATGATCCCGGAGACCGGGGATCGAGCCCCACATCAGGCTCCCTGCTTGGCGGGAAGCTTGCTTCTCCCTCTCTCACTCCCCCTGCTTGTGTTCCCTCTCTTGCTGTGTTTCTCTCTGTCAAATAAATAAGTAAAATCTTTTTAAAAAATTTAAAAATAGAATGGCCATATGATTTAACAATCCTACTCTGGGCATATATCACAAAGAAATGAAAACAGGATCTCATGTCGGCACTCCTTTGACCATCATTCAAAATAGCCAAGATATGAAAACAAACTAAGTGTCCATTAATGGATACATGGGTAAAGAAGATGTGAGACATAGACAGATAGATGATAGCAGATATAGGTAAATGTGAATACTATTCAGCCACAAGAAAGTAGAAAAATCCATTTCCATTTGCAATAACATGGATAGACCCTAGATCTTGAAAACATGATGCTAAGTGAAATAAGCCAGACAGAAAAGACAAATATTGCATGGTATCACTTAATAAATACGAATTTATTAATATATATGAGTCATTACTGGTGATTTTTTCCCTTTTCATATTTTACAATGTTCAAAAGTTTTCTACTTTGAACATAACACGACAATCAGAAAAAAAAGATTAACTTTTTTTTAAGTAAAATAAATAAGTCAGAAACTTGAAGTCATCATTGGATAAAGACAATCTCAAACAGAAGTTGGTCCTTTTTTTAAAAAAAATATTTTATTTACTTATTTGAGAGAGAGAGAGAGAAGTAGAGAAAGAGAGAGAGAGCACAAGCAGGGGGATGGGTGGGCAGAGGGAGAAGCAGACTCTGCTGAGCAGGGAGCCTGACACAGGGCTTGATCCCAGGACCGTGGGATCATGATCTGAGCTGAAGGCAGATGCTTAAGCAACTGAGCCACCCAGGCACCTCTAAGTAGACTCTTTCTATGGTTAAAACAACAACAACAACAACAAATGTCCTTAGTTGTGCACTATTAGGAAACAATAGTTAGTAAGACTTCTTTATGACAGCCTCTGTATTTGCTTTATGTTGTTTTTTTCTTTCATTAAAAATAGGTAAGTTCCTTTGAAATTTTCTGCCATTAGTTGAAATAACAATTTTGCAGGTTCTTAATGTCAGAAACCACATCCTATAGATATTTATATCCCAAGTACCCAGTATAGTGCTTAACTTACAGGAGTCTTGAAATATATCTAGACTAAATGGATGGACTGACTTTCTAGCTGTGGTTTCAGTCACAGGTGAGGTATCTACTGAGGTGTGACATGACTAACGTTTGATATAAAATAGTGAGATGGAGTATTTTCAATTTTTATTCTGAATTACTAAATGTCACATAGATTAAAGAATCTTTTAAATGGCCTACATACTTATTGAGAACTGTTTATAAATTTTAACTATGGATGATTCTGGTTATTCATGTTGGTTTATAAATTTATATATTTACTGTGAACACTGAGTTAGCCAATACTGAACCCTTGCTCCCACGGAAATACAATGTTAAGTTCCTGTGAATCTCTGGTCACAACAATTTTTTTTCTTTTTTCTTCTTTTACAACATTTTCATCAACGGATCAATACATAACTTTGTTTTATGTGTGTTCCCACTTAAAGACATATATTTAATATATACTTCTTACAAATAATTAAATATATGTAGTGTTTCTTTATAATAAACACTTGCAGAGAAGGGTTTACCATTTTTCTGATCCTGACTTTCAACCTCACAGTTCTGTCCATTACATTTTTTTTTATTATTAATTGTCTTCTCATGAAGGTAAAAAAGGTAGCTACTTTTCCATTTTTCCATAGCTGTTTGTTGCAGTAGAGATGCTTATTTAGCACTTCCTGGGCTAGCCTCACAGTGTTCAACAATTTTCCTTTCTTCTCTCTGGATGTATTCATTGTTGATTTATTAACATTGAACTCATGGCACCATAACACCTGACTGAAAGAAGCACATAAAATGTGCTTGTTTTCTCTGTAAGGCACAGTACCATCTTTTTACACAGAATCACTAGATAGCACTTCATCACTATGGACGAGGGCCACTATAAACAGTGAAATCATCATCCAAAAGCACAAAAATGAAAAATCAAGTAGTGCTAGACAGACCATGGAAAGACACTTGCTTATGCTATGAGAGCTAAGGGCAGAATGGCGACCTTGTCCGACCTCGGGAGGGAGTAGAGTTACTCAAACATTTTACAGCTCTCTACCTGTGCATATTCATATGACATGTGATGTGAAATCACAGTGAGTATTAATTTGGGGGTGGAAAATAAAGTTTAGTGAGTAGATGAATTCACAAATATGGAATCCACAAATAATGATCAACTGTATAATACTCGATCAGTTTATAGAACACCAAAGTAGATGGCTTGTAGTATTTTCCTATTGTGTCCTCGTTCTAATTTCTAATCTGTGAAAATGAAAGTGCACAGTATTACTAATAATGGTAGCTGATGCTTATTATACGCCATTATGGTAAATTACTAAGATTCATCATCTAATTTACTCCTCAAAGCAACTGTTATGAGATTATTAAAATTTTACTCTTATGCCATAGGTCCTAAAAAAGGTTCAAAGAGGTTAAGGGCATTACTCAAGACTACACAGTGAGGAAAGAGTTGATCTGCATGAGAAAGCAGGTCAAGTGACTCAGAATCAGCACTTTTTATACTTTCATGTTTTAGGAGGTTCTATTTTGAATATTGAATATGAGGAAAATTGTCCATAAGGGAAGAAAGGCAAACAATTCTTTATCTACCACTTTAACTGAAACAGCATTAATTCTTTTTACTTTTGGGTTGTTAAAGAATGACAAGATGATCCTAAACTTATTCAGAAAAAATGTCCTAGCTAAAATATCCCCTAACAATTTTGGACACAAATGATGAGTGGGTACTAGCTGTCCAGGATATTACAATATAGCTTAAGGCTATATTAATTAAAATAATGTGTAATTGATTCACAGATGATACTGCAGTTTGGAAATTAACCAGTGTACATGGGGATTATCATAAAGGTAGTATTTCCAATAAGTGGAGGAAAAATGAATAAATTATTTTGGTCTAGGTGGATGGCCATCTGATGAAAAAATAAATTTGAATCCCCAAATAACACCCTATATAAAAATAAATTAGAATGGAACATATATTTAATTATTAATACATAAATCACAAAATATGGAAAGAAAATTTGGAAAGGTTTTTAGATCTTAGAATGTGACATCATCTCTAAATATGAGTCAAAACCGCAAAACTATTAAATATATTGGCAAATTCAACTAAAAAGATAAAAATTCATATATTAATATAATTCAGATGAGAAACTAATAAAAATTTTTATACAAAACTCCACATAAATCAGTAAGAGGTGAGCCTGGTTGGCTCTATTGGTTAAGCACCTGCCTTTGGCTCAGGTCATGTTCTCAGGGTCCTGAGACTAAGCCCTACGTTTATCTCCCTGGTCAGTGGGGAGTCTGCTTCTCCCTCTCCCTTTGCATCCCCCCCACCCACTCATGCTCTCTCTCATATAAATAAATAAAATCTTTAAAAATAAAAAAAAAATCAGTAAGAAAGGATCAAAAGCCATATTTTTTTAAATATATGGTTACCTGACCATTCATGTAGAATAAATATAACTGACTCCTAACAAAATTATGCTCATCAATACTCACATGAAGGGAAATGTAAACTTAAATAATTTGGTACTTTTAAAAATCAGTCTTGGTAATGATCTGATTTTGATAACATGGTTATTGAAGAGCTTGTAGGAGGAAGCAGGGCTACTTCTAGTATTGCTGGTGGGTCTAAACATTGATTTTCTAGGTGCTAAAGATACAGTATATTTAAAAAAAATTCTCTGCAAAATCCATATCTTCTTGAGCCTAAAGGATCTGACAGAAAACAAAAAAGATAGTATGCCTGATATATTGTGTATTTGATAGTTATAGGTAAAATGGAGAAAAACAAAGTTAGGAAAGGAAGTATTGAATGCTAAGAGATGAGTATTACATTTTTTTTTTAAGATTCTGTTTATTTATTTGTCAGAGAAAGAGAGAGAGAGTGCATAAACGGGGGGGGGAGCAGCAGGCAGAGGGAGAAGCAGGCTCCCCACTGAGCAAAGAGACTGATGCAAGA
This sequence comes from Spilogale gracilis, assembly GCA_004023965.1. Classification (NCBI taxonomy): domain Eukaryota; kingdom Metazoa; phylum Chordata; class Mammalia; order Carnivora; family Mephitidae; genus Spilogale; species Spilogale gracilis. Next base: position 217,171 of record PITA01000400.1, on the reverse strand, counting down.
CTTGATCCCAGGACCCTGGGATCAAGACCTGAGCCAAAGGCAGATGCTTAACAATCTGAGCCACCCAGGTGTTACATTTTTAAATAAGTGAAAAGAGAGGCCTGACTGAAATGGTAACATTTAATAAAATTCCTGAAATAGATGAGGGAGAAAGTCATATGGATAACAGAAGACAGTTCAAGGGAGAAGACACAGTAAATGTAAATGCCCTGAGAATTTTATTTGGCATTTTAAGGAAACATCAAGAAGGCTGGTGTAGCCAGTGTTGAATGAACGCAGGGATAGTTATTAGGAGATATGGTGAGAGAGATACAAATAACAGATAATGTTCTAAAATAATTTTAATGACTTTGTGAAGATAAGAAAACATAAGAATACTGAAAAATGGGGCTCCTAGGTGGCTCAATTGGTTAAGTGTCTGCCTTCCGCTCAGGTCATGATACCAGGGTCCTGGAATCAAGCCCCCATCTGGGCTTCACTGGGGAGTCTGCTTCTCTCTCTCTCTTTCTGCCTCTCCCCGCTGCTTGTGTTCTCTCTCACTCTCTCTCATATAAATGAAATCTTAAAAAAAAAAAAAAAGTACTGAAAAAAAACCCTGAAAAATGGCTTACTATATTTTTAATTTAAAAATGATCACTTTCAGGGCACCTGGGTAGCAAAGTTGGTTAAACATCTACCTTCGGCTCAGATTATGATCTTAAGGTCCTGGGATTGAGCCCCACATTGGGCTCCCCACTCAGAAAGGAATCTGCTTCTCTCTCTCTCCTTCTGCCCCTCTTCCCTTTTGTGTGCTGTCTCCCAAATAAATAAAATCTTAAAAAAAAAATGATCACTTTGGCCATAGACAGTCAGGTCAATTAATAAACTATTGTAATGATAATCCATGTGAAAAAGAAACATGGCTTAGTTCAGGTAGATTGAGGCAAATGCGGAGAGTAGTGGTCCAACATCAGATGTATTTTGAAAGTGAAGCTCACAGAATCCCTGAAAAATCAAAGATGGACTTAAAAATAAGAGAGACACCTTGCTTAAGAAGATATACAGGGCCCCTGGGTGGCTCAGTGGGTTAAAGCCTCTGCTTTCAGCTCAGGTCATGATCTCAGGGTCGTGGGATCAAGGCCTGTGTCTGGCTCTCTGCTCAGCAGGGCAGGGAGCCTGCTTCCTCCTCTCTCTCTGCCTGCCTCTCTGCCTACTTGTGATCTCTCTCTCTCTCTGTCAAATAAATAAATAAATAAACTTTTTTAAAAAAAAGGAGATATGCAGATGACAAATAAATATACAAATAGATATATAAAAAGATGTTCACCATTTTGTCATTGCAGAGTTACAAATTAAAACAATGAGGTACAGCCCTTTGTCTGTAGTGTCATTTGCAAATATCTTCTCCCATTCTGTGGGTTGCCTCTTTGTTTTGTTGATTGTTTCCTTTGCTGTACAGAAGCTTTTTATTTTGATCAAGTCCCAGAAGTTCATTTTCTCTTTTGTCTCCTTTGCCTTTGGAGACATGTCTTGAAAGAAGTTGCTGTGGCCGATGTCAAAGAGGTTACTGCCTATGTTCTCTTCCAGGATTTTGATGGATTCCTGCCTCACGCTGAGGTCTTTTATCCATTTCGAGTTTGCCTTTGTGTGTGGTGTAAGAGAATGGTCTAGTTTCATTCTTCTATATGTAGCTGTCCAATTTTCCCAGCACCATTTATTGAAGAGACTGTCCTTTTTCCACTGGATATTTTTTCCTGCTTTGTCAAAGATGATTTGACCATAGATTTGTAGCTCCATATGTGGGCTCTCCACTCTGTTCCATTGGTCTATTTCTATGTTTTTGTGCCAGTACCATGCTGTCTTGGTAATCACAGCTTTGTAATAAAGCCTGAAGTCAGGTAATGAGATGCCCCCAGCTTTGCTTTTCTTCTTCAGCAATTCCTTAGCAATTCAGGGTCTTTTTTGGTTCCATATAAATTTTAGGATTGTTTGTTCTAATGTTTTGAAGAATGTTGGTGGAATTTTGATCGGAATGGCATTGAAAGTATAGATTGCTCTGGGCAGTATAGACATTTTGACAATGTTTATTCTTCCGACAAAGGGCTGATATCCAAGATATATAAAGAACTACTCAAACTCAACATCCAAAAAGAAGATGAACACATCAACAAATGGGCAAGAGACATGAAGAGGCACTTCTCCGTAGAAGATATACAAACGGCTAACAGACACATGAAAAAATGTTCAGCGTCACTAGCTATCAGGGAAATTCAAATCAAAACCACACTGAAATACCACCTTACACCAGTCAGAATGGCCAAAATTAACAAGACAGAAAACAACAAGTGTTGGAGAGGCTGCGGAGAAAGGGGAACCCTCTTACACTGTTGGTGGGAATGTAAACTGGTGCAGCTGCTTTGGAAAACAGTGTGGAGATTCTTTTAAAAATTAAAGATAGAGCTACTCTATGACCCTGCAATTGCACTACTGGGCATTTACCCCAAAGATACAGAGGTAGTGAAAAGAAGGGCCATATGCACCCAATGTTCATTGCAGCAATGGCCACAATTGCCAAGCTGTGGAAAGAGCCAAGGTGCCCTTCAACAGATGAATGGATAAAGAAGATGTGGTCCATATATACAATGGAATACTATGCCTCCATCAGAAAGGACGAATATCCAACTTTTGTAGCAACATGGACTGGACTGGAAGAGATTATGCTGAGTGAAATAAGCCAAGAAGAGAAAGTCAAGTATCACATGGTTTCACTTACTTGTGGTGCATGAGGGGTAACCTGGAGGACAGTGGGAGAAGGAAAGTAAATGGGAACTAGGATAATCTAGGGAGGGCAACGAAACAACAGAGACTTCGGACACAGAAACAAACAGGGACTTGGAGGGAGGGGGGTGGAGGGATGGGAGAGCCTGGTGGTGGGTACTGGGGACACCTAAAGCGTGGAGCACTGGGTGTAGGGAATGGGGAATGAATCTTGGAACACTGGAAAAAAAATTTTTAGTAACAATAAAAAAAAAAAAAAAAACAATGAGGTACAATTATAACCGATTATTAGATTGGCCAAAATCCATAACACTGACAGTACCAAATGCTGACAAGAATATGGAGCCGCAATAACTTGCATTTATTGATGGTGGAGAAGCAAATGCCATAGCCCTTAAGAAAGCAGTTTCTTATGAAACTAAACATGGCTTTACCCTATGATCCCAGTAATTGTGCTCCTCGGTATTTATTCAAAGGAGTTAAAAAGTATGTATACCCAAAAGCTTGCACATGGATATTTATACCAGCTTTATTCACGATTGCCAAAACTTGAAAATGACTGAAATACCCTTTGGTAGGTGAATGGATAAACTACATTACACCTAGACAATGGACTATTATTCCACACTAAAATAAATGAGCTATCATGCTATGAAAATACATGGAATGAATATCACCTAGAAATAACTTAAATGCATATAGTTAAGGAAAGAAGCCAATTTGAAAACACTGCATATTGTATTTTCCAACTCTATGACACAGAAGTTCTGGAAAAGTGACACTATGGAGACAATAACATAATCAATGATTTGCAAGGAGTTAGGAAGGAGGAAGGGAGGAGTTCTGAGAATACAAAGGATTTTTATGTTACCGAAACAATTCTCTAGGATACTGTAATGACATGTTTCTGTCATTACACATTTGCAAAACCCATAGAATGTACAACACCAAGAGTGAACCATAATGTAAACTATGGACTCTGGGTGATAATGATGTACTAATATAGGTTTATCAGTTGTAACAAATATACCACTCTGATGCAGAATTTGATAGGCGGGAGGAAGCTGTGGGTGTAGAAGGGCAAAGGATATTATGGAAATTCTCTGCACTTTCCTCTCAATTTTGGTGTGATCTTAAAACTGTTCTCAAAAATGGAAAAGTTACAGATGAAATTATTTTTTTTTTAGCTTGGCATTCAACCATTGGGCAAATGGAGTTGATTTACTAAATCTATAGAAGAAGAAGTTTTTGTTTCCTGATTTGTATGTTTGTTTTGTTTGGATTGGTTTTGTTTGGTTTGGAAAAAGGAAAATGGGATTCTGGGATTTGGATATATTAAATTTCAGATGGGTGTTAGAAATCTAAATAGAGGCGTAGGCAGTTAGAAATACAGTTCTGAAGTCCAAGACAGTGTTCAGGGTTGAATATAAAATTTTTTTATCATTGAGTATGCATCGTATTTGAAGCCATGAGTTGGATGTGATTAATAAGGGAGTAGTATAAATAAAAATGAAGACAATCAATGATTGAGTCTTGGAGAATGCTGATACTAAAAGGTCAGGGAGATGAGGAAGAACAAACAAAGGAGTGTGAGAAGTAAACAACCAGTGAATGGCCAGGGATACAAATACAGTAAGTTTGTCCGAAGTCAACTGAAAAATGTGTTCCCAGGATGATGGGCTAATTTGTGCCAAAGGCTGCTGATTGGTTAAATAAAACAAGGATGAGAATTGACTACTAAATTTAATAATGTGAAGTTATTGTTAACCTTGATAAGAATGGTCTCTGTGTAGGACTGCAACAAAAGTCTAAGTGGGGTGGGTTCAGAAAAAGTGAAAAAGGAAGATGAGAAATTTTACTTTGAAAGGGATGAAGAAATCAATGGAAATTGGAAGGAGTGTGATCAATTTAAAGGAAAATTTTAAAGGAAATTACAAAATTATGTAACTGTATTGATGGGCAATCTAATAGGAAGGGAAGTAAGGACAGATTTGCAGAAAAGAAAGGATTAACCTTTGTTTGGAACATGGATATTTATCTATAGTCAGAGAAGAGAGGGTAGAACCTTTGGGCACAGATGTAGGTAGATGGGGAGAGGTAGAGCATGCAGAATTTTTTCTGAGTCTTTACTTTTCTCAGTAAAATAATAAGCAAGACTATAACCCGAGAGTTAATATAGAGAAAGCGAAACAATATGAAAAGAGTAGAGAAAGTATAAAGTAATGACAAAAGAAAATGACAGAATGATTACCTAGTGCCAGCCAACTCTAATGTCCCATTTGAGGTCAGTGATCATGAATTTAAAATGGGACCTGTCAACATGTTGTGATTTTTTTTCTTTAACTACTCTAGCTGCACTGACAGAGGTGCAGAGTAGGCAAAAGTTAGATCTAACAAGTATTGCAGTTTTGTCAAGTAAATATATTATTAATTGAGGGAAGGATATAATGGCTGAGAGTATATGAAAAACAAAAACATATAATGATGGTCCAAAGAGGTTACACAGGGAAATATGGGACTGGGAACATGATTGAGGTTAGGGGTTTGAAAAAGGATCAATGAATTCTAGGTTTTAGTGGGTTCCAAGTCCCCTGAAAACAGAGGACAATAGAAGTGAGCTGGAATTAGGAGTTAAATGGTTGAAATCGAGGTTATAAAGAGTTTGCAGTTGGAGATAATGACATAGTCTATAATAACGGTATGGTCACAAGAATGAGTATTTGAGGGAGAGTAGAGGTCATGGACACCTGCAGGACAAATGTCAGGGAACTGAAGACAGAAACCAAGACATTAAAAGAAGATTGGTGGGAAGAAGCGAGGAGGGAAGAAACACAATTCCATCCTTTCTGTCATTGCATACCTGTCATAATTAACGGCCTTTGAGTCTATTAGATGGAAAACAAAACATGGCATTTAATAAAAATCCTGCGATTAAGACCGAGGTCAATAGAAGTAGAAGAAGGAGGTACTATAAGATGACAGAATCCTAAAACCTGGAAATGAGAAATCCTGGAGAAACTTAGATGACGGTGAGAATCTGTATCATTTAGTATGATTATTACATACTCTCAAGAGAACTGACCCTTCTAAGAAAAGTATGATATGACTACTAAAAATGTAAAGAGAACCTGATTCCCCACAGCAGAGGGAGCTCAGGCAGGTCTTTGGCTAAAGGGGCAAGAAGATACATTTTGTTTGGAATCATAACAAAGTTTATTAGTTTTTCTTTTTCTTTTCCTTTTGAATTACCTTTGAATATATTTTGGGTTAAGAGGAAATTTCCCTCTTTAGTTTGGTCCCCATCATTTCCCATTATCTTAGACCACCAAGCCTCACAATTACACAGTGTCACATATAGTACATGACAAAGATTTGAGGGATGAATTCTGCCAGTACAAAGGAAGTACTAACCTACTGTGCATGGTTCAGAACTTACCTTGCAATTCTTTTTTTTTTTTAACAATTTTATTTATTTGGGAGAGAGGGAGAGGGAGACAGCATACAAGCAAGGGGTGGGGCACACAGAGGGAGAGTAAGAAGCAGGTCCCCGTGTAGCAGGGAGCCTGATGTGGGCTCGATGCAGGACTTGATCCCAGGCCCTGGGATAATGACCTAAGCTGAAAGCTGACAGTTAACTGACTGAACCACCTGGGTGCCTCTTACCTTTCCATTCTATTCAGTTTTAAGCACCATGCTTTAATGACCTCAAGCAGACTTAAAAAACATGTTCAGCTAAAGAGACCAGATGCAAATGAAGATCAACTGTGATGGCATTGTTATGAAATGTCAGCGTAGGTGACAGAAGTCATAATGATGGTTATTCATGGGACGATGGTGTGTGTTGGCTGGAAAGTCAAAAACAAAATATTTGGGTTGATGGAATTGCTCTCTATATAGATTTGGGTGGCGGTCCATGAGTGTGTGTGTGTGTGTGTGTGTGTGTGTGTGTGTGTGTGTGTATCATGTTACAAGGCGGTGCAATTAAGATCAGTGGAGTTTATTATACATAAAGTACTGAAAAAATTCCATATAAAAACTGAAATAGCACATTAGGACAACTAGATTGCAAACAGACCAAGTAAAATGCACCTCCTTCCCATCACTCACACAGAAGACAAATAAACACAAAGAAAAAAAGAAGAACCTGGGGGAAATAAGCTGAAAACCGATTATTGGGGTGAGTATAACAACTCTTCAAGTATTTAAAAATAAAAACAACAACAAGCCTGCCATGAGGAGAAGAGAATAAACCTATTGCTCCTTACAGCCTTTAGAATACAAGTAAAATATGTGGGTAAAAACCCAGAAGAAAAAGATTCCACTTCATTATAAGGAAGAATGTCTGAAAAATATTAACTATCCATCGGTAAGGCAGTTTCACATTTGAACTTTGATTTTTCAACTATTTTCTCCAGAAAATTAATGAATTTTCAGAACAATTTGTTACAGTGAAAACTAACATAAGAGGGACAACTTTTGAAAAATGAAGTTGCAGTGGCTAAGTTGGGGTCTAGACATTTGTCTGCTTTCCCAGCCCCAAATGACTCCTTGGGGGACATCAAAGAGCGAAGATATACAACTGTTGACTATAATGTTACAGGAGGAACTCAGCATCTGATTTGTGCTTAAAGTAGATGGTTCTTAAAATTTATTTTATCCCATATTTATTTAACTTCGACTTTGGCTACTTATGTTAAAGCATCTAGTGATCACAGTGTTTTATATATATAATTAAAAGTATTATATATATAAAAATATATATAGTATTAAAAAATTAAAACTATATATATATATATATATATATATATATAGTATTAAAAGATGCTATAGCCTTCTAATAATGTTCACCTTGAAGAGTATGGGCAAATTAAAATTATGCATATGATTATAGACCTACTGAATAACCAAATGCAGGAAATTAGTAGACTGGAGATATGGAGAAAGATTTGCAGGATCATAGCCCGATTGCCCTAGATAAACTGTCTACAGTGAAAGTGTTGACCTCAAGGCTTTTTTACACAAACGAAAAGGAGACTTCGAACTTCACATGTGAAAGGACTGATAATCCTCAAGTCTGGATGAAAGCTTTGGTGCAAGTACAATTTACTTTTACAGTTTTTCCAAAAGCTCATCCTAGTCTCATTTCTAGCTTTTTCTTTTTAAGGAAGAATGAAAAAGGATATTTGTTAACTGTATCTTCAGAGGCTTTTCTAAGTTAAAATAAAGCCACTATTTATATGACATATAAAGTAATGAATATGATATATTACTCAAAAATACTAATTATGGATTATACATGTTTTGAAGTCGATGCTACCTTCTTGGAAAAATCTTTTCCTCAAAGAGATTATATGGTATTAGTGAACAGACTCATTAGTATTATGATGGAAGGGGATAGAGCCATAATGATCTCATTCAGTCCCATGGCTTTAATTACCCTTTATTTGTTAATGGTCCCAATTTTGTATTATAATTCTCAATCTTGCAATCTTGAATGCCTCACAGATCCTAACTCCAGAACTGCAAGTGCCAGAAAATTCTATCTGGAATTTTGACAGCATCTTTAAGATAGCATATCTTAATTAAGCTGATGCTTTTTCTTTACCATCTGCTCTTCGGGGAATCTGTCTATCTCCTGCTTATTTCTTAGTTGATGAAACATACTTGCAGATACCCAAGCCAGTCATCTAGGTACTCTGCAGGCAACAAAGAACCACCAAAGTTTTGAGCATAAAATGAATTTGAAATTAGTGCATAGATCTAGCAGAGGAATCCAAGGATTTATAAGCTAGAGGTATAGAAGAGGTAGAAATCAATCAGCAACCTATTATAATAATAAACACAATTTTAGCAAATGTCAGGGAACAAGAGGAATTGCTTAATCCAAGGACTCAAGAATTGTTTTGTTTTGTTTTTTTTTAACAAAGGAACCAATATATACGCACTTACTACATTTATACAGGATACTTCTAAAGATGGACTTTGCATATAGAGTTGTGTTGTAACAAACACTTAATGCTTAGAAGGTGAACAGAACAACAGATAATTTGGAAGACAAAATATAAAAGTGAAAAATGAAGACCAGGGGATTTGATGACACAGAAATGAGATCACAAATTATACTGAGAACAATGGAATTCAATATGTTAAACCGTTTGTTCAACTTTTCTCTTACTATGTGCTTGGTTCAGTTATTTTGTAAAGATCGTATTACCAACAACCCATTTTTTTCCTGTTATTGCAACAATCATCACCTGATATTAAGAATATGTTTTCTTTGTGTTACTTTAGGTATTTGCTGAAAGAGGAAGGCAAATTTTCCTCCATATTATCGAACTAGGAAGAAAAAGAGAAAGAATGACATTTATGGCCCATTAAAAAGATGTCTCGGGCGCGTGGGTGGCTCAGTGGGTTAAAGCCTCTGCCTTCGGCTCAGGTCATGATCTCAGGGTCCTGGGATCAAGGCCTGCATCGGACTCTCTGCTCAGCAGAGAGCCTGCTTCCTCCTCTCTCTCTGCCTGCCGTCTGCCTACTTGTGATCTCTCTCTCTGTCAAATAAATAAACAAAATATTTAAAAAGATGTCTCTGTTTAGGAAATACCTAGATTTCTTGCATTTATCATTTAGTCATGTATATTTTAAAAAGGTTTTTATTTACTTATTTGAGACAGAGAGAGAGCACGAGAGGTGGGGCAGGGCAGATGGGGAGGGAGAAGCAGACTCCTTGCTCAGCAGAAAGCCACATGTGGGGCTCAATCCCAGATCCCAGGATTCTGAGATCATGACCTGAGCTGAAGTAGACACTGAACCAACTGAGCCACTCAGGTGCCCCTATATTTATACATATATTTATATTAATATACATAGATATATTTACATTTATACTTTATGCTGATAAAATTTTCCTAATTAAGAGATTTAAGTAGCCATTTTGTGATATAATAAAGATATAATAAAGATAATCATTGAATACAATGTTATTAATAGCAAAAAATAATTGGATTAATAAGTTAATTTGATTAAATTAAGTGGTTGGTATCGTCAATTCAAAAATTCTAAAAACCTTTCATTACGTTACAATCAATATAGTAAAATTTCTGATTGTAATGAATAATAAATAAATAATGGCCCAACTCATTGTTACAACTAAACTATATAAATCTATTCGGAGGGGATCTAGCAGTATGTGGGGAATCCAGGAATATGTAGATTGTGATTAAAAAGGCACTCTAACACTTACTGATTTTATGGCAGGACTTAATTCTACTTTACCAATTTTGCAATCTAAATTTCACATCTTAAGAAAAAAGATAAATGCAATAATATCTGTTAGTAAATAGCATGATGTGTATATAAATAAAAAATACACACACATATATATATACACATATTTGTTTCTCATGGTACCAAAAGGGTTCTTCATACTTCTTTGTAAAGCTATTAATTAAATCTGTGTTGTGGTAGGAACATAAGATTGTATTAGAGTAGTTTAACATTAATGAGGTGAATTTTAATAATACAGCTCTAGTTTTAACACTCCTCCTTATCTCATAAAATAATTCTATCTCACAAAATAATTTCTTATGTCTCACAAAAATAATTCTAATTTCTTTTCTTTAAAAGATTTTTATTTACTTATTTGACAGAGTGGGAGAGAAGGAGGGTAGACAGGGACAGAGCAAGCACAAGCAGAGGGAATGGCAGTCAGGGGAGAAGCAGGCTCCCCACAGCAGGGAGCCTGATGTGGGGCTCAAGCACAGGACATTGGGATCATGACCTCAGCTGAAGGCAGCAGCTTAACCGGCTGAACCACCCAGGTGCCCCCAAAATTCTAATTTCTTAAAGAAACTATTGTCAATATTGCCACAGTGTAGAGATACTAGTAAATGCTGACATTCATAGATTGTAACATATAAAAAGTGTGAGCTGATTAATTTACTTGCTTGGGTTTTTGCTTCTGATCATTTTTGGAATTCAGATTACAGTTAACATCATTTGCTTTTTTCTCTGAAACTTAGAAATGAAACTTTTATAATGATTTTGGGACTTGGATTCTTCATCAGGCCATCTTTGACTAGGTCAGTTTCTACAGGTCATTTCACTTTAGTCAAGGAATCCATCAATCTTCATCTCTCCCTCTTCCTCCCCTCCAGCCCCCGCCACCTTCTAGCATCCCTATCCTGCTCTGCCTTCTTTGTCTTGAAGACCTGCTATAGTTTTTCTGTGTCAGCTCCATCAGATAATTCCTTTCTCAGTGCCAAGTTCTAAGGACTAGCTTCTGAAAAGCATAATCTTATTATCAGCTTCCTTTAATATGTTTTCCTCTATCATTTCGCAGAGTAATTTTGTTTTCTCAAATTATTTTCATATTAAATGGTTAGAAAATCTATAAAGTAAAATTTCATGTGTAGAAGTTTTTTCACTAACACCTTACTTGTTTTAAAAAAATGTTTCAAGCAGTGAAGTGAATGATACAGGTTTATGTGACAAGCAAATGTGTAATCTGCATCTAACTCATTTGTAGTATTCATGGGCAATAGATTACTTAATCATACACTTAAAAAATACAGTGTTCTGGTCAAGGAGGTTTTATATTGCTCCTAACTTTCCTAACTTACTGTACATTATACTATTTTCCAGCTTTACAGATCTATTAGAGGATTTCTTTTCTTTCTGTCTCCTCCTCCTCCTTCATCTTCTTTATTACCCTTCCTCTCCCCTCTCCTTTTCCTCTCCCTCCCCACGTCCATCTTTTTTTCTTTAAAGATTTTATTTATTTATTTGACAGAGAGAAACACAGCTAGAGAGGGAACACAAGCAGAGGGAGTGAGAGAGGAAGAAGCAGGCTTCCCACCAAGCAGGGGGTACAGGGCTTGATCCCAGGACTCTGGGGTCATGACTTGAGCTGAAGGCAGAGGCTTAATGACTGTGCCATCCAGGTGCCCCTCCCCCATCTTAATGATGCCAAGGTAAAAACCTATACCTTAGCATCAGTCACAATATAAAATTTTAAGTTAAACATAGCGGACTAGAGGAATTTATTCAAATGATTCTGATATAAAGACCGCATGTAGTCACAATAAACCTGTGGAATATGTCCACAGAGTCAAAGCATTGGATCTGAGACACAGTGTTGTGTTTCTACCAATTTTGTGACAAATGTTTTTAGTTTTCATTTAATAATGACAATGTACATGGGTTGGGGTTGTACTGAATTTTGAGTCTTTGGAACCATCTCTCTATCTCCATCTCAGTTTTTCAAACTAAAATGAGAGTAATTTTTGCAGAGCCTGTGTTATAAGAAATTATGTTGTGAGGATAAAGGGAGGTAAAAATGATCCAAATGCATTTTGAAGAAAGATGGAATGACATATAGATATTCCAGGATCAATGGAACAAATAATCCTCTAAGAGATGCGACTGCTTTAGTCTCCTTTTGGTGGGACATATAAATCTGGACTGATTGTACTGCATGTGTAGATAGATGCTATTTTATTAGGGGATCTGTAATAATTATAGTAAATCCCATTATATTCTATTTGATTTCTACTTTACTCTCCCCAACTTAAGGAGCACTTGGGCAAAAAGTCATCAGTCCCCTCATGCTTTTTACTCTTTGTATTTTCATATACATTAATTTTAACATTTACTGATTTTCACCAAAAAAAGATCCATCCACCTAATATATATGTTTCTTAATTCTTATTTTTACCCATAAGCTATACAGGAACATTATTATTACTAAACTGAAAAAAAAAACCATGGAAAATGTATTTTGATATTTCAAAAGGTAATTATATTAATAAATTTCAACAATCTAGGCTAACTGAAATCATCAGCATAATATAAATGATGTATATTTAAGTAATTTACCATAAAACATTTGTCTGAAGGGTTTTCTTGACTTCTTTAAGCCTTTAGCAAATCATGACAAATAGATATTGCAGGATAAATAGGTTCTACTTTTTACTTTTCAAAACATTTTAATTCTAGTATAGTTAACATACAGTGTTATATTAGTTTCAGGTGTACAGAGAGTCAACAATTCTATATATTACTCTGTGCTCATCAAGGTAAGTGTACCCTTAGTCCCCTCCACCTATTTCATCTGAATCCTCACTAACCTCTCCTCTGGTAACCATTAGTTTGTTCTCTATAGTTAAGAGGGTTTTTGTTTGTTTATTTGTTTGTCTCTTTTTTCTTTGATCATTTTTTTTGTTTGTTTCTTCAATTCCACATATGAATGAAATCACTTGTTTTTCTCTGATAGACTTATTTTACTTAGCATTGTATCTCTGGACTCATCCACATTGTTGCAAATGGAAGATTGCATTCTTTTTTATGGCTAATATTCCATTGTGTGTGTGTGTGTGTGTGTGTGTGTGTGTGTGTACACACAATATTTATATCATGTAATATACATAACATATGTTTATATTATTTTTGTATACATATATATACATATATATGTATGTATACCATTTCTTCTTTATCTATTCATCTATCTGTGGACACTTGGGTTGCTTCCATAATTTAGCTATTGTAAATAATGTTGCAGTAAACATAAGGGTGCATGTATCTTTTTGAATTAGTATTTTCATATTCTTTGGGTAAATACCCAGTAGTGGAATTACGGGATCCTGTGGTAGTTCTATTTCTCAGTTTTTGAGGAACCTGTTTTCCACTGTGGCTGTACCAGTTTGCATTCTCACCAATAGTGTGCATGAGGGTTCCTTTTTCTCTACATCTTCACCAGCATTTTCTGTTTCTTTCTGCTTTCTTGATGAAGACATTCACTTTCCTCTTTTCAAAAGGACGTGGATTTAGTGGTAAGTAGCAAAATATATTTTTCTCACAAAGCATGCATAATAATCACAGCATATTTCCTTTCCTCAAGGGGATTTATCTTTAAAGTGGCATCCTTCTTTTCAACTTTAAATCTAGACATGATGTGTTAATACTAAGTAAAATGAACAGTAGTATCATAGTATAAATGGAAAAAAGAGAAGTCTGAACATGGCTTCAACAATAAATGTGACAGTGTATTTTTCCAATTCATTCAAGCAAATATCTCTTTTAAAATGGGCTTATAACCCTTTTGCATTATAAAGCACATAAAAGCTTCACAAATTATGCTTTAGATTTCATGATTTTATTTGATATTGTTGAGCATCACCAATGTGTTTAATACAAAAATCTCTCTCTTCCTCCCTTCCTTCTTTCCTTTCTCTTTCTTCCTCCCTCTCTCCTTCCTTTTTCTCTGTCTTTAAAACTTTGTATTTTATAAAGCCAAAATAAAATTTGTTGAAAATGACTTATCTCAAACTATGGGATGAAAATGATACCTAAGTTACAATTCAGATAATTTATGCATAATTACATAATAGCTTATAAAGAAAATATAATATTTTGATATGAACTTTATTTAACCAGTGGAATATGAAGTAATATATTTAGATACAAACATTCTAAGTCATCCTTACTTAGAAACTGGCTAAGGCTGGGGTGCCTGGGTGCCTCAGTTGGTTAAGCGACTGCCTTAGGCTCAGGTCATGATCCTGGAGACCAGGGATCGAGTCCCACATCGGGCTCCTTGCTTGGCGGGAAGCCTGCTTCTCCCTCTCTCACTCCCCCTGCTTGTATTCCCTCTCTGGCTGTGTTTCTCTCTGTCAAATAAATAAATCTTAAAAAAAAAAAAAAGAAAGAAACTGGCTAAGGAATATTTTTACACTGGTCTAATTTTTCTCTTCCATTGTCCCTTAGGTTCTGCTATTTCTCCTCTGGGTCTGGGAACCACCTGCTTTTCTTTCTTTTGCCTAGTTGCACTGAAAAGTTGTTTCCATTATTTGAATCTTTGTTACTATTTGCAGGAAAAAATTCAGTCTTTATTCAGCAATTGATCAATGCAGTAAGGGTGCATGTATCTTTATGAATTAGTGATTTTGAATTACCCAAACCTTCAACATAAGGTAAGATTCTACCCTGGCTTTGTTGTTAAAGAATCTATGCTTTCCTTCTGTACTCTGCAAATGGCAGTCAGTTTGTCATGAATAAACTTATTATTATTATTTTTTAATTTGCATGGATCTGAAGTTTTGTTCGGTGTCTCTCTGTTGCCCAGGTGCCTCTGTGTTTTCTACTCTTATGTTTTTCATGTTTTACTTTCCCTCTAAATGATAAAGGGATGAGGTTTTTGAATTCAATGAATTTAATGAATTCAATTCATTTTTCTCCTCGCAATCAATGTTATTTAGAGACAGGATCCAGTTTCCTATGTTGCTGCCATTATAGTCCTGGTATGAGACTGCTGAGCAGTCTTAGCCCAAGCAGCACAGGCATTTACTGTTTCGGTATTTTAACACATTCTACTATAAGCTACTGTTTCACCATTGTTGTTTCTTAAAATATTTTAACAACTATGGTATTATTACTATCACTTAATAGCTAAAGAAAGTATATCTTAGGGCGCCTGGGTGGCTCAGTGGGTTAAAGCCTCTGCCTTCGGCTCAGGTCATGATCTCAGGGTCCTGGGATCCAGGCCTGCATCAGGCTCTCTGCTCAGCAGGGAGCCTGCTTCCTCCTCTCTCTCTGCCTGCCTCTCTGCCTGCTTGCGATCTCTCTCTCTCTGTCAAATAAATAAAATCTTAAAAAAAAAATAGTATATCTTAGGCTTGTCACGTATCTATAAAGTTACAAAACCACCCTGTACAAGTTACTGATATAGAGATAAGTAAGAAGCTTTCTTGGGCCTCTTATTTTCTTCTTCCAGCTGGATATTGATGTTAGGGTTACTGTGGAGGTCTGAAGATGTGACAGTTTGTATCAGCTTGACCCATGAGTGACCATACGGAGCAACCTCCTCCCTCCATATCCTGCACCCCACTAATCTAGAACTGTCTTAGTTATTATGTGAGTAAAAAATAAATATCTATTATATGAGTCATTTTTATAATTTGAGCTTATTAATAAATACAACAGCTCTCTCTGACTTCTTCTAATGATTACAGGTTGTTGTTTTTTTTTAAGATTTTATTTATTTATTTGAGAGAGAGAACGCACAAATGAGAGACCATGAGTAGGGGAGATGGAGGGAATAGGAGCAGACTCCCCACTGAGCAGGGATCCCGATGCAGGACTTAATCCCAAAACCCTGGGATCATTACCTGAGCTGAAGACAGGTAGATGCTTAACCAACTGAGCCACCCAGGCATCCATCCCATAGACATTCATTATTAAGACACATGTGGGAAAAGCACTCTAGATAGACAGAAGAGTCAGTTTTGCAAATAAAGAATACACTTGAGAGGTTTAAGGAACAGGAGAGGGCCAGTGAAGCTGAGAAGGCAGGAGTGGTACAGAGAATTATAAGAGATCAGGGAGTGACTGAAAGGAGGGGACAAATTATAAGAGAATTATAAGAGATCAGGGAGTGAATAAGAGGAGGTAAGTGAGAGGGGACAAATCCTATAAAGCCTTGTAAACCACCATGAGCACTCTGGCTTTTTTCTATGAAAAAAGAGAAATAATTGTAGGGGTTTTAGTAGAGAAATTAGATGATGTAAACTTGTATTTTAGAAGACTACTTCAACTACTAGAATGAACTGGAGGAAGGAGTGGAAGCTCAGAGATAAAATGGTATGGCATATTCCAAGTGAGAGAATGATAGAACCCATACTGTAGTGGAAAAGGTAGAGAAATGGTAGGTTTATGATGGTAATAAGATGATAATAGATATGATAAGTAAGTCAATGGGCTGAGGAATATGGAATGCAGGAGAAGTTCTGAGCTCAAAATAAATATTTGGAGCCTCTGTCATCAAGTTAGCATTTAAAGCCAGCAGAGTGGATTATATTGCCCAGGGAGTGAGCACAGATAAGAGGGAGAGCTCCAAGAACAAAGTCTTAGGTACTAACAATCAGAAGCTGGGGGAGAGAGGAGGAACCAGAAAAGGAGACTAAAAGGAACTTTTAAAAAAAAAAAAAATCAGGAGCATGTGGCATTTTTGCAACCAAAGGAAGAACACGTATTAATCAAGTAATGTTGATATGTCAACAAAACTGAAGACTGAGAATTACAGGATTTAGCAAAATAAGGTCATTGATGTCTTTGGAAAGAGGCGATGCAAGTGCAGGGGAAGTGAAGAGGGGGGAAGGAGACAAAACCTGAGACAGAGTATAGACAACCTTTTTTTTTTTTTTTTTTTTTTTTTTTTTTAAAGATTTTATTTATTTATTTGAGAGAGAGAAAGACAGCACAAGCCGGAGAGCAGCAGGCAGAGGGAGAAGCCGGGCCCCGCTGAGCAAGGTGCCCGATGTGGGACCCAATCCCAGGACCCCCGGATCATGACCCGAGCCAAAGACAGACACTGAACTAACTGAGGCACGCAGTTGTCCCTATAGCCAAGTTTTTGACAAAAGTCCTATAAAAGTCAGCAAAGAATGAAGCGGTAACTGGTAAGGAAATAAACCATCACCCTATTTGTTTATTATTATTGCAGCAGAAGGGCTATTTTAGAAATGCTAAATAATTGTGGGTCTCCTGGGTGGCTCAGTTTGTTAAGCATCTGACTTGATTCCAGCTGAGGTTATGATCTCGGGGTGGTGGGCTTCATGTTCAGTGGGGAGTCGGCTTGGGATTCTCTCTCTCTTTCTCTGTTCCTCCCCACACCCTGTGCTTGCTCTCTCTCAGTCTTTCTAATAATAAATAAATACAATTTTTAACAAAGAAATGCTAAAAAAAACTGCAAAGTATTTACACAGATGGATAAGGTACAAACTTTATATTTCACAATATAAAATAGTTAATAACTTTTATTGGTTCTCAGTTCCAACTAATGAGTGGACAGCAATGGAAAGGATGCACTCAGTTGCCTAATTGTCTTTAAAAGATTTTATTTATTGGGCACCTGGGTGGCTCAGTGGGTTAAAGCCTCTGTCTTTGGCTCACGACATGATCTCAGGGTCCTGGGATCCGGCCTGTGTTGGACTCTCTGCTCGGCAGGGAGCCTGCTTCCTCCTCTCCCTCTGCCTACTTGTGATCTCTCCCTCTGTCGAATAAATAAATAAAATCTTAAAAAAAGATTTTAATAAAATCTTACAAAAAAGATTTTATTTGTTTATTTGAGAAAAATAAACTAAGAGACAGCACAAGATCAGGGAGGGTCAGAGGGTGAAGCAGACTCCCCGCTGAGCAGGAGCCAGCCTCAGGATCATGACCTGAGCCAAAAGCATATGCTTAACCAACTGAGCCACCAAAGCATCCTCAGTTACCTAATTGTTTTTCTTTAAAGATTGTATTTATTTATTCGACAGAGAGACACACAGCTAGAGAGGGAACACAAGCAGGGGGAGTGAGAGAGGGAGAAGCAGGCTTCCCGCCGAGCAGGGAGCCCGATGTGGGACTCGATCCCGGGTCTCCGAGATCATGACCTGAGCCGAAGGCAGTCGCTTAACAACTGAGCCACCCAGGTGTCCCCGTAATTTTTAAAATTTTAAAAGAATTGATTTGAAGCCTTAAAATACTTGTTTACTTATGCGATTATATCTATAAACTTATAGGTTTACTTTTAATTATTTTCTGATTTTTTCTTTCCTTAGTTTTCTCTCTTAGCTATTAGAACTTTTATATTTCTAAAGTAAAATTTTATTTTATTTTAATATTTTATTTATTTATTTGACAGAGAGAGACACAGTGAAAGAGAGAACACAAGTAGGGGGAGTTGGAGAGGAAGAAAGAGGCTCCCCACCAAGCAGGGAGCCCGATGCATGACCTGAGCCAAAGGCAGATGCTTAACAACTGAGCCACTCAGGCACACCTAAAGTATAATTTTATTTACGTGATAATCCAGCATATTCTAACACAGAGAACCATATGAAACTAACATTTATAACTATCAATTATTGCATATCAATGTGCCAGAAACTATTCCAATTTGTATTAATCATCTATTTAATTTCATTTAATGTTCATAAAAACTTCTGAGCCAAGAACTACAATTATTTCCATTTCACGAATGAAAAAACAAATTTGAAGAGATAAATAACTCACTCACTATTGTACATTGTCGGAACCATCCTGGGAACAACAGGTATAGAGATACCCTGACATTTTGAAAACAAACAAAACTTTATTATGGCATTGCTTGGACTTATATGCACTAAGGAATAATTGTATTTTAATCACAAATAACTACATATGAAGAATTTATTATATTGTATAATTGCTCTCTATATTGGCTATATTACATTCTAATGTCAGTTATTTCCTCCCCCATAAATATATTTCACAAGGGTGCCTGGGTGCCTCAGTTGTTTGGGCTACTGCCTTTGGCTCAGTTTGTGATACTGGAGTCCCGGGATGAAGTCCTACATCAGGCTCCCTACTCAGTGGGGAGTCTGTTTCTCCTTCTTACCCTTTTCCCTCTCAGACTCTTTTTCACTCTCTCTCTCTCTCTCTCTCTCTCAAATAAATAAATAAAATCTTTAAAAAAATTTTAAAAAGGAATTAAAAAATATTTCATAAACTTTAGTTGCAACATTCACTGTTTTCCCCTTCTAATCTGATCCATTAACATTCAAATTCATTCTCATATTGAGGCTCATTGAGAATGCCATGAGAAAGAATGAACAGCTAGTTCAATCTCTTCCAAATTTGCTTTGCAACCTATCACTCTTGTGTTTGTGGTTATATTTATATTAAATCACTTAGAAAGCACATTATCCTTTAACTTCATCCTGTGCACACTACCATGTGGTGCTTGTGTAGAATATACTATACTGTGACGTGACCAGTAAGACTGGGAATTATTGTTTCTGATACACTTTCTTTTTTTTTTTATTAGAGTCCACAGGATGTGCTATGGACCATTCATTATCACTTCTGACCCAAAGTAGGAGGTCAACATAGGCTTAAATGATCCTCCTATCACACGTTCATGCTATTTTTTTTCAGAAAAATATCTCACTCATCACAGAACCAGACAGCAAAAACTCAATAGAGAGAGAGAATTACATGAGTTCCATCCTATTATCTAGTAAAACAGCCCACCACTTTTGAACAGATAATTATAGACAAGTAGACACTTTCATAAATAAGCATATAATGGCACCATATCAAAAGTTTATGCTTTAATCAAGACATTAAAATGCACATCTCTCAGTCACACAAAATTATAAACTTCTTAACAGCACAGCCCCTTTCTTGGTCTCACAAATGTCTAGAATCAAGTAAAATGACACCATAAATGTTTTCTTAAAGAAATATTCTTGGGGGCGCCTGGGTGGCTCAGTTGGTTAAGCAACTGCCTTCAGCTCAGGTCATGATCCTGGAGACCCCGGGATCAAGTCCCACATCGGGCTCCCTGCTCGGCCAGAAGCCTGCTTCTCCCTCTCTCACTCCCCCTGCTTGTGTTCCCTCTCTCTCTGTGTTTCTCACTGTCAAATAAATAAAAAAAATCTTAAAAAAAAAAAGAAATATTCTTGAACTTTCTGCAGTTAGTGATGACAAACAAAATCAACGTTAATCCAAAAAACGCACACCTCAGTTTGAGGCCACAGTTGGTCTGGACAAAGATTAGTCCCATGGCCACACTGCTAAGGCTCCAAGTATGAGAAGAACTAGATAGACACAAAACTTTCTATATGTTCTTTGTATTATGCAGCATAATCATGTCTATAAAAATGTATATATTCTCATTTCTGAATGTAATTTGAGCTATACTATGAACTCATTTTTGTTGACTTCATAAAGCCTCAATTCAAGAGTCACTTCAGAAATTTGTATCCACAGCAGCTTAAATTTATGGAACCATCACATTACCATAAAGTCAGCAGCTCAAACCTCAAATGACACAAAATTTACTAAATTGTGTAAAGATATTACAAAATATGCCATGTCTTTAAAATAAAAAGTCTTGGGACACCTGGGTGGCTCCGTTGGTTAAGCATCTGACTCTTGATTTCAGCTCAGGTCATGATCTCAGGGTTGTGAGATCAAGCCCCACATGGGACTCCATGTTGGTATGGAGCCTGCATGAGATTCTCTTTTACCTTCACCCTCTACTCCTCCCCCCTTACACCCACTCCCCCACCGCTCATGCATGCATGCGCTAGCTCTCTCTCTCTCTAAAAATAGATAATTGTAAATATTTAATAACTCATTATTAAAATAAACATTTAATTGAGCATTTCCTGTGTGTCAGCCACCATATACATTGCTTCACTTGCATGATCACATTTATCCCTACAGCAAACCTATGACCTAAGTATTAATATCACCCAATCAGGCAACTGGAAAGACTGTGGCTAGGATTGAAGCCCAGGGCTGCCTAATTTCAAAGCCTCATCTTTAATCAACAGGATAACAGATAAAATATTAGGATTATGCTTTTGAAAAAAATCCTCATTTACAAGGAATTCACGTATCTTTGAAGAACATGCATAGCCACAAAGTTATTAGATAAGACACACACATACATATTTGCATGAATACACATAATACCTTCACAAACCCTATATCACCAACAAAATTCTCAAGGCAGACAAAGCCAACGGATTTCATAGTGAAACTCCTGATAAGGATATCAAATAACGACAAAAAAAATTTCTATTGAATAAAAATCTTGTAGAAAACTGCTATTGTCTTTTTATTTCATAACCCTTTCAGCCATTAAATTGGATACTATCATTAAAAAAAAAATCACCCTGAATTCAAAATGCTAATGATTCCAGACGATGCAGTCAGGAATTAGAAATCTTTGTCTTGTACACATCCTAATGTTGGCATAATCTTCCTCCTTTGTCATACAGATGTACTTCCTCAGCCTGTGTATCACAGTATAAAGAAGACATTCAAGAATGATTGCATTAGATGTTATATCAGCCAGTTATTGCCGCAATAAGGCTGCATAACAAACCACTCCAAAATGCAGTGGCTTTCAATAGCAAGCATCTAAGTCTCTTCATCATAAGTCTAGAGACTGACTGCAGTTTGGATGATCTAGATGGATCTGGTCCCTCACACTACCTTAGGCTGTGGGTTGGTGGGGCTTCGTTCCAAGCTGTAGAAGGTTCGTATCTGCTCTATATGTGAGTGTTTTAGAGTCCCGTCCAAAGGGATTGGGACTACCTGGGTGGCTTCTAGTTCTCATTGCCACAAGTAGGGTGCAGAAGCCAAGCCAAACAATTCAAGGACAATTAAGTTCTCTACTTTTGGTACGTCTGCTAACATTCCATTAGCCAATGCAAGTCATATAATTGAACCCAGCTCTAATATGCGAGAAAAGTGTATTTTTTGACAGAGAGCTAAATAGGGAATATTCACTAGGAGTAAATACTGATGAGCAGGAATATAAACAGAAAAAACTTAATGTGAGGCTAGGAACTTTAAAATAATACCTGAAAAAATGGATAGCTTTACTATTTTTCATTCTTAAATATTAATAAAAAAACAAATAGATGAACTATAGTATTTATTCCAATTTGGCATGGTGGAAATTTTGTATGGGGTCCTAACTACTGCTGTCTGTTTGCCTTTGGTTGTTAAAGAGATTAATACGATTATAAACTATACAGCTGACAGGTGGAGAGGGATGAATGATGCCCAGGTAAGTGAAACCACCAGCTATATCTGAAAATGAGAAGTATCATAAAGCGACGTTAGGAACTAAAACAGACTGGGAAAAAATGAGTAATTTCTCACCCATTCCCAGAAATCTCTTTAAATCGACATCCTGATTCTACTCTTTTGAAGTAATAAAAGTATATAGATGTACTTCTTTGTCATATTGGAAGATCTGTTTATAGAATTAAATTGAATGCATGGAACTGGAAACTCAATGCAAAGTTAATAGCACAGAGACAGGGCACACCTAGAGACACACTCTAAGCGGTCAAAGCAGTTCCAGGTCTTGGAAACTGGAAGGGCGGGCGGGGGTGGGGTAGGGGTAATATAGAAAATACATGAAAACCAATCCTATTTTTTTTTTAAGATTTTATTTATTTATTTGACAGAGAGAAACACAGTGAGAGAGGGAACACAAGCAAAGGGACTGAGAAAGGGAGAAGCAGGCTTCCCGCCGAGCAGGGAGCCCGATGTGGGACTCGATCCCGGGTCTCCAGGATCATGACCTGAGCCGAAGGCAGTCGCTTAACCAAGTGAGCCACCCAGGCGCCCAAAACCAATCCTATTTTGAAAGCTTAGGTAATTATTGAAGTTCTGCATGAGCAGTATGTTGATGATCTATGGATGTTGTCTGAGTGACAGCGATTAGGAATGAGACAAACACCACAAACCAGAGGAAGAACCATCTATCCTAAGAAGTATAATAGATGAGAATCAAGAAAATGTCTTTATATTTGGAAGAAAAAGGAAAAAAAAAAGGCTTTTAACCAGGCATCTAGCAACAAACTAAAATGTTATGCTTGAATTGTGTGAATATTTTTCCTTGGAGAATGAGGGCTCTGAGTGGCTTTCATTAGATAGTCATGTGGGTTTTTTTGAAATAAACGAAAAGAATTACAAAACTAAGAAAAAATAACTCTTATTTAGAAACGGGATTGTTTTGCAAAAATGTAACAGAAGGAGAATCAGCCACAATCAGAAATGGCCAAGTTCTTAAACACTATTTCCTTGATCTATCACTTTATTAGATACTTCGCATAGAAAGCCAACTATGATAAAAGTCAGATTTACACAATTGTTTTCCTTTTGATTGCCTAGGGCTATTTTTATTCATAAAATTATAGTCAGTGGCTGCAAACAATCACAAGCTTATAAACCATGGATCGAGACCTTTGAGGGGGGAATATAAAACAGAAGCTTATGAATTTTCAGGGATCAATTATCCCATTTTCACAGAAGTCTTTAATGTCAGTGAAATAAGACAACGATAGAAAGAAATTAAATGAGAAAGGAGACTCGTTTCTAAATTAAATGTTTCATGTCTCATGTGGCATCAGCTGCTCTTTAGACCACATTTACATTACTATAATGATCTCTACTTTTAAAGGTTTATTACCTTAATCAAAATATTCATCAGAGGGGAAAATGTTCATTCAGAGTTAAATCTTGTATGCATTTTTATATATTTAGGTCCAACATGAGTTAAAATTCCCTTCATTTAATCCAATAAATACTACCAGTACACAGAAATTTGGACCGTGTTTAGCACATATAAAATGTCCTTGGTTTTCGTTATTATTATGAATGCATTTTCTTAACTTACAAGTCTGTATTGTTAAATATATGAGTGAAAAATTGAGCATGATTATGATCATGGTGTTATTTTATCTTTCCTGAGACACATATTTAATTAAAAGAAAATCTTGTTAAACTATTTTTATATAGTTTATATGACAGAGAAACACAAATGTCTAGATATAAGTCAGACTTCCTTGAAAAGTTAGATTTCAGTTTTGAAGATTTTTATTCTTTGACAATTCCAAAATCCAATCCTATTTTCCTGATTTTAAGTACAGTGAAGCCAGAGTTGTTAGGGGGAACTACTCCACTTAAGGTCATGTCTTCACTTATTTTTAATGCTGTGTTATCTGAGACTATATTATAAACATCTAAGAATCTATTAAAATGAAAATTCTTTGAGATTTTAGAGAATCATATTCCTAATATATTACAGAGCTTCATATAAACTGATTTAAGATTTAGGAGAGAACGGCAAAGACACAAGGATTCACAAAATATCGTATGAGGGTCCCTTTCTTTAACAGAGCACCTGTTGATTCTGTGCTGGGAATTAACCAATGTTGGACAATGAGCCAAGAATATTTAACCCAGAAGTCACCTAGTCTGACAAAATGGTAAGGTCTCCAGTAGGCTGGACCTCTGAGGATTATTTAGGATAGAATCCCTCACTGGGCTGTGTTGGCCATGTGACAGTTAAAGCAATAAATTTCTCCTGTGATATGCTAGATTTGGGAACTAATTGTCTAAGTAGTACTGAGAACAGATATAGAAATAAAGTAATAAACTAACAAAATTTCTCGACAATATTGCATTGCCTTAGCAGCTGGGCCACTGGCTGTGAAGAAATTGCTTTGGGATTCTGTAAAGTTGGTGAACTACGTGATCCAATGGCAAAATATCTGGTCCAAGTTGTCTGTAATAACTTTTAAGGGAGAATGTTCATTTCTGGGGGAGGAGGCTGGAAACAGAACTTTCGTAGTATGTAAAAGCAGTTACCAATAACACGTTTCAAGGTATTGTAAGAAAGAACCAGATAATCAACAAGCCTAAATGAAAAGAAATAGATCAGAAATTTAGGACCATGCAAGGCTGGAAAGGGGACAGGTTTTATGAAAATAAATGAAGGAAACATCACTTAAAATGAGACAAGAAGCCCGGACAGGAGCTCTGATGCACACACCACTCCTTCAGTCTGTATAACCAGCAAGAATGAAGATAAGAATTATCTTGGCAAGCAAGGACACTTTTCACATAGGAATTTCACCTTCTGTTTTTAAAAAGGAAGATCCCTCCCTGTCCCGCTACAGTGCATTAAGCACCTACTTGCCCCCAATGAAAAACCACAACAATCTCAAACTCCTGTTCTCCAAGGAACATGCATTTAAAACAACCCTCCCAATTTCCTCCTAACACCTAATAAAGGCTGACCTTCCCTCTGTGTCTTTAGACTTGTCCATGGTTTACCAGTTTGCCTATTCCGAATGGCAAGTCTCCTGCTATTCCCAAATAAACTCATTTTGCTAGGAAAGTAACTAGCTGTTTTATTTTTAAAATTGGCAGTTTTAAAATTCTTAATGGACAAAGGCCCTATAATACTTGATATTGATCAAAATATTTTAAGCTAAAGGATAGTGTTAAGGTTGTGGCACAGAATTAAAAAACAAAACAAAACAAAACAAAAAAACTCCAAACTCACAACTGATTAAAGTGCCTCTGGGTAAAATCAGATTATGCCTTCGTACCTAAATCTGAGAGTTTTGGGATAGGGTCAGTCAGTGAGAGACAGATTTGGAAATGACTAAGAAATAAATATTTGAGAATGTCTAGGAAAGCACTTTGGATGTGGTTACTGGCAATTGGACACGTCTAAAATCAAATGAGTCGGAAGTCTACTGAGTTTCTGAGAAATTTGTTTTGCAAAGAAAGCAAGAAGCAGGTCAAAAGAGACTGTGACTGTCTTTAATGCCCCATCGTGGTCCAGCTCAGGGCTGAGAATTTTCAACACCAATTTTCTATGTGATCAAGTAGTTATACTAAAATACGAAGACTCACCTAGCAAATTGAGGCAGGGCCCATGAGGAATAATGGGCATAGGACTTCATCTCAAACAGTAAAACCAGGGATTAATCCCAATTTCCTAACATTCTAGGGTCAGGTTCTTCTGCAATGTCTAATCAGTAGAATTTCAATGTTTCTACAAATCAGCAACTAACATACAACGTATTATCTCCCTTTCTAGTTGAGTATGGCATTTAATCAGTTTTACTGTCTTGTTTCCACCATTGCATAGTGTGTGTGTGTGTGTGTGTGTGTGTGTGTGTGTGTGTGTGTGTGATTGTGTGTGTTAGAGTATGTGCATATTTCAATGGGGAAGGATATTTGTCTTTTTAAAAATTCTTAGTACTGTACATCAAGAGGAACAATACCTAAACACAATAGAGGGACTACCGTGCACTGCTCAAAGATCTTAAACTTTGAGCTAGGTGTGGTGCCTGGGTACTTCTTTGGCATATCTTCTTTGGTGAGGTAGTAAGAACTTTGTAAATGGGTATTTAGTATACAAAAGGGTAGACTATGGCAGAAATAGAAAAGCTTATCAAATTTCCTTTTGGTTTTCCTATAGTCTCTAGTTTACCTTGGGGATGGGTAGGGCCAATGGCTTGTCAGTATAAAACATTTTAGAGACCTAAGACTCTGAAATGCCTAATGTAAAAGAAAATAAATTCTCTGATTTATTCTCCTGAATTATTGCTTCATTATTCATAGACAATCTGTTATGTTTTGCAATATGAATGTAAAGGGGGAAGGTGTTTTTCGTATTCCATGCTTTCCTTCTGCAATTATGGTAGTCACTCTTTTTTGTCAGGCAAAGAATATGGATTTCCAGATAAGTGTGCCTAAATTGCATATGACAAGTGCGTGGGAATTAAGGAAGTTAGGCAATGTTTTCTTATTTTTAGTTATGGGATTGAATTTTCTGTATTTTCCTAGTTTTTATAAAGCTATCCCATTTTTCAAATAGTTTAGTGTGCTGCCTACAGTTGAATAAACCTGCAGATCAATTTTGAGTGTGAAATACAACAAAAAGCCAAACCAAATTATCTTTCATTCCATATCAAAAGAATCTCTAGTAAATATTTAGTATCCTCAGGTCAGAGTTTTTATTGTATGGAATATATTAAGTCTAGAGGCATAAATCATTTTATAATTATATCAAATATACATATATACATGCATATAAATTGGAAATATATACGATTTGGGAAATGCTACAGTTTGGCACAGTTTAGATTATGACAGTTTCATATGCAATGTAGGGAAGATAGCATCACTTCCGTGTTTTTAAGAGAAAGTTGAGGTTCAGAGAGTTTAAGTGATTTTCTAAAATGAAAAAGCTAGCAAATGACAAAGCCATCATTAAATCTGTTTATTATGACTTCTAGTTTAGATGTTTCACTGTAACAGCGTGGTCAGGGAAGAAAGATATTTAGAGGAAAGTTTTTGAGAAATGTTTTTGAGAAATCATTGGAATCAGAAATAATAAATGTTTAAAATACCCTATAAATTAACAAATAGTATCTTGGAAAATACAGAACTTCTTGTGATTTAGTATCTAAACAAACAAGCTCATAAAGTTCCTTCACAGCTCTGGAAATTTATGGAGATAAGTTTGGTGCAGGAGATAGAAAAAAGAAAGAAAGAAAGAGAAAGAAAGAAAGAAAGAAAGAAAGAAAGAAAGAAAGAAAGAAAGAAAGAAAGAAAGAAAAGACCTACCTTTTGTATTGTTAGATATTCAAGGAAAGCTCAGGATATAAAGATAAATGCAAAGGAGATCTTTAACAAAGTACCAATGATTTTTTTTCTGCTGCATCAAACAAACCAATGCCATTTAATGCATGTAATTTATTGAGCACTTTGGAAACACAGGGCACTTTTCCTTTTCAAGTAATCTGTATACTCGCTATAAGGGACGGAAACGTTATTCTAGTTCCACAGATAGCAAGGAAAATGAATGCAAAGAAGACAAACTACTCCCTTTAAAGTCAGGTGGAGTTACTGGCACACTCATTTTTGTTTGGAGTCAAAGCCCTGATTCCTGGCTCCAATCTCAGCTCATGCTGCCACGTGGAAGTACAGTTGACTATAAAGCAGCTCCATCTGATTTTTTTTCCCAAACACCTACAGGGGCATATTTGTTATCATGGCATATGCTTATGAATAATTGCTTTCAAGTATTACACATTGCTAGACCCAATTTTTATGTTAAGTTAGAACTGCCTCCAGGGAAATGTTATACTATTCGCTGCCAGGGTATAAATGCAATTCAAAATCAAGATGCTGCAATCAAAGATACAGCCACATATAGCATACCTACGTGTGGTAGATAGGCATAGCTGCCTACACAGTAGCGATTTTTTCCTTTTCTTTAGCATAACAGAAACTTATCTGGGTTGATGGAAACCCCATCCCAACTGATAAACCCTGTTAAGTCAATCAGGATTTCCCTGCTCTTAGCTTTGCCACCCTGCCTCACTCTGAATGGCCATAGCCTGGCAACTCAGCCCTGGCTAATAAGAGCTAAGTGGAAGACTGCTGAGGTTGTGGATGGAGAAACTTCTGAAAAACATTTCTCTACTGATTTAAGATTTGAAATGATAGCCACTGCTGCTTTCTTCTGTATCTTCCTGCTGTGAACGTAGCTCTTTCTAGATTATAGGGCTCTTTTGTGATCTTGACAGCCAGCATTAGGGAGAGGTCAGAGGAATTTAGAGATACAAGCTTAACATTCTTGGTCCACTTACCTTCTTGATTTTGTTATATAAACACAAAATGCATTTAAGACTATGCGGCTGGATCGTCTGTTACTTGCTGTGGAAAAGAACCTTAACTTACATATTTTCCAAATTATGTTTCATAAGGTTATAAGATAGCTGATTAGGGACGTCACAAGCAAAGAAGAATCCTCTGCCTAATACTGAAGATTTAAAGGAGTGTGGCATAGACTTGTGTGCTGTTACTATTATTAATTTTACATTGTGTCCCATGTATGATTTCATTTAAAAAACAGGAAAGTTTAATTATTAAAATTGTTAGTATCTAGACTATAGAAAACCACTGCAAAGCCCCTCAACCAAGAGTCTATGAATATCTGGAGTTCCACAAACACATTCCTAGATTTTATTCTATCATTTCCTAATGTTAGATCATTTTGTTAAAGATTTTATTTATTTATCTGACAGAGAGGAACACAGCTAGAGAGGGAACACAAGCAGCGGGAGTGAGAGAGGGAGAAGCAGGCTTCCTGCCAAGCAGGGAGCCCGATGCAGGGCTCAAACCTAGGACTCTGGGATCAAGACCTAAGCCGAAGGTAGGTGCTTAATGCCTGAGTCACCCAGGCGCCCCTAGATAATTTTTATAGTAATTTAAAATGTATCACATTCTGAATCAGTTGAATGACTTCTTTATAATGGACTACATTTCAGAGCCTGTATTCACTTCTTTTTTTTTTTTAATAGCCAGTGATGCTTAAAAATGATACCATGTGACTTTTGATGTGTTAGCGATCATGTCTGGTTGCTTTCAGATTATCATGTCTTAATGTCAAAAGTAAACTGAATGTTTCTGTTGTTTAGCTCACATTCAATTTACTTTAACTTCTTAAAAAGAAAAACTTACCTGAAAATATTTCTTAATTGATTAATGTTTAAAAGATTGCGTTTATTTGAGAGAAAGAGCAAGCAGGGGCAGGGGCAAGGGCAGCAAACCCCCAATGAGCAGGGAGCCTGACACAGGGCTCAGTCCCAGGACCTTGAGATCATGACCTGAGCTGAAGGCAGATGCTTAAATGAATGGGCCACCAAGTGCCCGATATTTCTTAATTTAAAAGACAATTTCATGAAGTAGGTGACACAGCTCATACAATATGGCCATGAGGAATTGCTGAAAATCTATGTTGGACATCTTTCAGATTGCTTATATACGATCTTGGTAGCTACTAACTTTGCCCCAGTGTATTAGTAATAGAGATAACAGAGATAATGATACGTGTTCATTGATATTCTGCAATTAGTGCTGGTCCTATAACTGAGTTCTATGGATTGTAGGCAGAAGAGATTCGGAAATGGCAGAAGAGGCAGCCATTTACAACCCTAACCCACAAAATGCCTTTTACTGTTCTCTTCCTTCAGTCTCTTCCATTGGTCTTTCCTTGTTGACATCGGGTGACTTTAAAGCATAAAATTTAAAGCATAAAGCATAAAAACTCACCAGATGTGAGTGGCTTGAATGCTTGAGTTACCACTTGAGCCACAACTACCCAAGAGCTGCTCCATCAGGAATATATGGGCAACGAATTGTATGAATGAGGAATAAACGTTTTGCATGTGAATCCACTGACAATGGAGGTTGATTTTCACAGTAACTAATTATATCAGATATCTAATGTTGCATGCAAAGTTACCCCAAGTTAGTAGTTCAAAATAACAAATGTTTATCATGTCCTAGATCACTAATCTGGGAGTGGCTTAGTGAGGTAGTTCCGGCTCAGAGTCTCTCATGAGGTTGGCATTGAAAGGTCATCTAGGGATGCAATCATCAGAAACTTGCCTGGTGGTAGAAGAATCACTTCCAAGCTCACTTTTGTGGCTATTGGCTGGAGGCCTTCTTTCTCACCAAATGAGCCTCAACATGGGGCTGCTCCCAACATGAAAGCTGGGTTCTCCCAGAGAAAATGATGAAAGGAAGAGAAAGAGAGAGAAAACAGGCACTTGTGATAGAAGCCATGGTCTTTTACATTTTTTCCTCTGAAGTGACATATTGTAACTTCCGCTTTACCCCACTGAGCACACAGTCCAGTCCTGGTATAATGTGATCATATACCACACAAGGGTGCAAATTCTAAGATGCAGGGATTATTGTGAGCCATTTTGGAGGCCGGCCTCCATTGATTTAAATACCCTGCTTAATACATTTAAAAAAAAAAAAAAAAAAGCCCAGGAATATCATGGAACAGAGTAGTTCAGTTGATTTTCTATTTCATCACACAAAGTTTGTAATGCTTTGTCACCATTTACTCATTTGTTAGTGAAATTTATATCCCAAAGTTTAATTTTAAAGAAGCTTGAAAACATGGTATGGCTTTTAAGGCAATCTACAAAACTTAATCGGAACTGCAAAACTGACTCAACTGACATTTATTGAGTGTCTACTACGTATGTACCTTGAGTATTTCCAAAAGATTTGGTATGAAAAGGAGCTCATTTCTTTATCATCTACTTTCAAACTTTTGCTCTTGTACACAACATGTGAAAAACAATTTCACTGAAAAACCTCTTTTTAGGTGGGGAAATTCAGTCATGATTATCATTACCCAAGGGCAAATAAATGACTCATTTGGAGTTTATTTTGAAGGCACAAACCAGATTCCAACTGCATACTAATGCGGTAATTGCATTACCAGCTTCCTCGGATATATATAAACTACTCCAACCTGCATTAGTGGCTTATGACATCAACAATACCAGCTGATTTAATCATGTTTTTCCCTTTAGTAAAGTGTCATTTATCATTCTCCATAATAAAAGCATACCCCATAGTGCCTATATAAATCTTCACCAGTTCCTTACTACATCAGATTCCTGTGGTTCTAATGCAACTCCTTCATCAGCAGATACACATTCATGTTTGCTGACTAAACATATTCATATTCACATATTAAAGATGAATAATTAAATTCACAAAAAAATTAAAACAAGCTTTCCTTCCATTTTAGGATGCCCTAGTTCATTTACTTAAGAATTATTTTGTGAATTTACACAATCTGTGACCTTTCAAACCCTAGGATCACTTCAAATGTGGCTTGCTTTGCCTAAAACAAAAAAAACACTCTTTCATTTATTTAGTTTCATAATAAATGGGATGGCTGTTGTGTTGTTATATTACAATAAAGATATTTTATTTCCTATAGACTTTGTTAGTGTAAAGGGTAGAAGAAAAAAATCAATGTGTCACAATATTATAAAGCAACCGGAAAATATAGTAAGATATAAAGAGCCAATAAAAATATACAATTAACTAATGATGTTTGAACTTCCATATATACAAAAGTAAACTCAAACATGAGATGCATTTATATGTTTTTGTTGTTTAAAATCACTTTAGGGGACTAGACAAGTAAAGTTAAATTTCTAACAACTTCTGATTAGGAAATTATTTCATTGAATAACTGCAGAAAATAAGAGATGTCTTTTTTTTTTTTTAAAGGTTTTATTTATTTGACAGAGAGAAACACAGCCAGAGGGGAACACAAGGAGCGGGAGTGGGAGAGGGAGAAGCAGGCCTCCCGCCGAGCAGGGAGCCCGATGTGGGACTCAATCCCGGGTCTCTGGGATCATGACCTGAGCCGAAGGCAGTTGCCCAACCCACTGAGCCACTCAGGCGCCCCAAGAGATGTCTTTTCCAGACCTGAAGACAGCCAGGTAATTAGTAAGTCACATTTCCTATACAACACCAATATCCCAAACTAAATCTTCCTTTAATATCCAATGGTATTGTGTTACTCACCTCTATAACAGTTTAAGAAATATTTTTAAGAGCATTAACCAAGCACTTATGCCTGCTTTATTTCCTAAATTTATTTCTGTTTAGGTGTTGAATAAAAAAAATTACATACTAGAGTTCTGGAGATTGGCTATAAACAATGTCAATATACTTAACATTACTGAAGTGTATACTTAAAATTGGTTAAGACCGTAAATTTTATATTATGTATATTTGAACACAATTAAAGAAATAAAACTATGTTTTGTAGGAGAAATGTAATAAAATAAGCTTTGTGTTATATATAAGTTCTTTAACATTAAAAAGTAAAAAAAGAGTCATGCTTAAAATATAAAATTAATTGTAGGGGATTACTGAATCACTGTATTGAACCCCAGACACTAATATAAAACTATATGCTAATAATATTGGTATTAAAATAAATTTTTTAAAATATATAAAATTAATGGATTGAGAAAAATTTTATTTTAATTTTGGAAGTTATTGCATTTAGTTTTTGGTGCATAAAAATTTATTCCTGTGGGTATTCTAGAATAATTAGCTTAATATGTGAAAGTAGAAAAATTTGGAAATGTTTGTCTCCCCACACATCTGGGCCTTGTGGTCTAGCCCAAAATTTCAAGTCTAAGCCTTGGTTTCTAGCTTTTTATAGCGTAGATATGTGGCTTTATCAAAATAATCTGGCACAGTGCTTAGCACATAATAGTTGTTCAATAAATATGAACTTCCTTCTTTCCAGGTAAAAATCAGACACGTCTATCCTGAATTAGGTCAAGTTGCTGAATATCAAAAATGTATAGATAAATTTTAAAAAGAGCCTCCAGGAGTGCCTGGGTGGGTCAGTCAGTTAAGGGTCCTGCTGTTGTTTTTGGTTTCAGGATGTGAGATGGAGCCCCATTAGGGCTCTGTGCTCTGTGGGGAGTCTGCTGCTTTTTCTCACTCTCCCTTTTCCTCTGCTTTTCCCCTTACTTGCACATATGTTTGCACTAGCTTGCTCTCTCTTTTTCTATCTGTACAATAAATAGATAAATCTTTCAAAAAAAGTAAATAAAGGGCCTCAATCAGCATCATGATTACAACCTTTTAAGACTCTAAGCAGAGGATCCAACTAACCAATACCAACTCTTCACTCTCAGAAACTGAAATAAATATTTTTTGAAGACTTAAAATATATATATATATTCATCAGTATTCATCTCTAAAAATTTTTTAATCATTGCTTTAACTTTTAAATAACATTGGAAAATGTGTATGCAAATAGGGAACATACCCTCAGTTGATGTTTTCTTACTTTGTATTTTATAATAATTTTTCCTCACTGAAATATTCTCATTAGTGGTATCTAATCTGAGAAATTCCTCAAATTTGATATTCAAAGAGATCAGAGCTAGAAAATTCAGAATTCATCCCTTACAATTGTAAGTTCATTAGAGTAACATCAAATATTAATTCATATGTAATACTAGATGAAATAGGATAGAGATTAATAATGCATAAAATCCAACCATCATTTGATGTCAGTAGCACACAAATATGTCTGGAAAAAGAAATTAGATTTTTGATGACCAAGTCTAATAATTATTTCTATTTATTTTAAGTTCTTTGAGGCATATGTTGATAATGGGCACCCTATAATATCTATTACTATATTTTGTGTAACTGTTGACTATTGTGGTTAATACTACTACTAGCTAAGTGGTGAATCTCATTTGGGATTTAAATTGCCAGTTAGCTACATCAAACATTGGCTTAGTCTTCAACTAAGAAGTATTACTTTCTGAAAAGAATTACTAAGAATTTTAGGTGATAATCACATATATTAAGGGTACTTATGTTACTTTCAAACATTATTTTCTTTTCAGAGACACCAGGATTCAAAGATTTCTTCTCTTAATAAAGTATTTTAGAACTGAAAACACTCAACACTCTTTTAAATTAAAAATGCCTAATAATATTAGGGACCAGAGTATAGTGCATAGTAACTGGTTTATGATACTTGCTTTCAGAAATGCAGTGTTTGGTCCTTGAAAATTTTCACTGATAAAGATAAACTTCTGGATTACAGAACTTTTCAGTGTGGACCTTAAATAAAATAATACCCTAATAGAGCTGAGACAACCAAGTAGGGACTGTTAACAAGGAGACAGTAACAGTCAGCAGGTCACCCAAACGATAGCTTCCATCATGTTATTTCACGCATGGTTCCCACTAATGCAATACAGAGGAAGATTTCCTCACCTACTAAAGCCATCAATTTAATTTAAAGAAAATTATTACTTGCCTCAAATATTTTATAGTTTCAGGTTAAACAATATGGGTATTATCTGTTAAAATGAAGAGAAAAGCAGAGGGAAGGCAAATATATGTGTGTTTACACACACGTGTGTAGAACTTTTATTCTGAATATTCAGTGGAGATATTTTTATGTGTTGTATATGTATAAATCACACACATAAATATATTATAAAATATTGCTAATTAGACACTCATATTTGTATATATTTTTAAATATATTTATTTTAAATAAATTTTGCTTATATGGTAACTGGTTGGGAGTCATTCCAGTCCCAAACACAGGTCTTTTCATTCTCTACAAATTCATACTATGCCAATATGCTATATCTATACTATATAGATATAAGCATAGGTCTAGGTATATAAATAACAGACTAAATGTACTACCACTTCTATTACAGATAGAAAATTCATAGAGAAGACAAATGGCAGCACTCAAATGGATTCAGAATACACAGTTTTTATTCTAATGGAATATACTGCCACTATTCACACATAACAATATTTTATGGTAGACTTTCAAGTTCACGGTTCAATAAAAATAAGAATGCCAAGAAACATTCTTAAGGTGGTATTTTACCTAAATCCCCAATGCTATGATAAAAGGAAGAAAAAAAACTGGCTACAATTTATATATTAGCAACAAGAAGTAGAATTTCCTAACCTGCCTTCCTATATATTTTCCACAGTTTCAGTGGTCCATTTAAAAACATTTGGCAAAATAGTATATTGGCAAATTTTTGCTCACAGAATGAAGACTTGATTCTATATTCTACATAGTAATCTTAAGAAAATGATCACATTCTTAGACTACCTGCTGCTTGTAAATTATAGGGTAGTGTAACTATTGTATAGAATTTGGCTAAACATTCAATACCATTTTCTCTTAATTGAGGCTAATTCTATGTAGAACAAAATGCAGTGTGTTTTAGTGATGGATATGGTTAGTTTAGACTCTTAATAAAGTCAAATATAATCATTCAGCCCCCAAAGTCAATGGACCTCGAATCTGAATCATCAAATAAAGCAAATATTCATTCTATGTTTTGTTGTGTAGACATAATCCAAAAGTGCATTCATTATACAAGGATTAATCTTCTTCCCCAATATAAAGTTCAATATCTTACAAAGAGTTATTCAAATATATTCTAAACAAATCAAAATAGCGAAGCACTGATACATGAAATGACAGCAATACCCATGAAAGAAATGCTACATTTGCACATAGTAGACATTAATATAAGTTTGTGGCATTGTTGCCATAGACTCTGTCACATACCTGAATAATTTTGCATCCTCATGAATTTTTTATCACTTAGTTCAGCTTACTACATTGCCATGATTTTTGATTAAATGTTGTTTTCGATGTGAACCAAAACATGAATCATTGGTCTACTGTCATTCTCTTGGTTTTCCTGCTCATACCCTAAATTGGAGTATTGATCTTATGAAGTTCATATTGGATAATATGATAAGTAATCATAAGAATGAAAATTAAAAGGCTAATTTGAAACAAAAATATACAACAAGGATAAAGTGTGATAATGACTAGAATAGGGCTTACAAACTGTAGAATCAAATTAGATGCATTTCAGATGACCCTGAAAGATCTTGCAAACTTCATAAATTTTGCTGTAATGGATGAACAATGATAAAAATTTAAATGCGGAAGTCAAAAGTAAAATTGACTTGTTTAAAGTGATTTTCAAAAAAAAACCCAAACATATCAGATTATTCTGTAACTAATTACTGGGAGGAGATAATGAGAAATATAAACTGGGATGCTTACACATATGTACAGACACAAAACCATTTTATATTTGGACCACTTATAAACTCTTGAGAACAAACCTTTTTATTAATTTAAAGCATGTGAAAAATAAAGAAATACTGTTAAAAACTATTCATATTTAGTGTAGCAATAATTTACGATGTAAAATCGAGTAGGGACCACACTATATGACAAACTTAGCTTAGTAAACTCAGAGTAGTGAACTGGCCTGGTGGTCAGAAAATAAAAATCCCCAGATCTGCACTGGCATTAATTAGGTGTAAGAATTTGGACTTCTAAATTTTCCTTTTGCCTCAGTTTCTTCATCTATCAAACTTTCTAAAGTTGCTGAGAGGAAAATTAAAAAATAAATTCAGTTTTATGGTTAAGACTTTAGAAATAAGGAATGAGTATCTTATACTTTACTCAATTTTCTTTTTTTTTCTTGAAGATAATATTTTTTGTATTGCTAATGAACTGAAGTCCTTAGCTCCCAGGTTAAATGAGAAAATGAATATGATTTAGATTTATACATATCAAGATCATCTGTATACATGTTTTATTTAAATTCTCCAGTTAGTAAGCATACACATATTCTTACAATTTATTCCTTACACTATGTTTCTCACTTAATCTTCTAGTTCTTTAAAAATATGTATTCCTATTAAAGAACCCATACCAATTAGCCTTCATTTAAGCTTTGCATTTTTTAAAGATTTTTAAAATTTATTTTACTTACTTTTTTGATTGATTGATTGATTGATTCATTGAAAGAGACCACATGCATGTATATGTGCCCTTGCCTGTGGGGGGAGAGGAGGAACAAAGGGAGAGGGAGAGAGAGAATCTCAAGCAGACTCTGCTGAGTGCAAAGCTCCAAAGAGGGCTCAACCTCACAACCCCAAGATCATGACCTGAGCTGAAATCAAGAGTTGGTCATTTAACCTACCGAGCTCCTAGGCACCCCAAGCTCTACATTTTTTTAAATGATTTCCTTCATGAAGAAATAGATTTAAAGTGTTTGGACATCAGTAAGATTGGATTTATTTGTTAAGGCACAGCAACTTAAAAAATCCAATAACATCAATTTAGAAAATATATGTGAATTTTTTTGAAAATTAATAAGTATAACTTCCTAGTTATAGACCCAGTACAATCAACATCTTTGGGAGGGGGCTTATTCCATTAATGTTATACGAAAACTTATTTAGTGACATCTTGAATTATTAGTAATTCTGGAAAAGTCTGCACCTTAAAACTCAATTTTTGAATAAGGACAGAGAAAGAAAACTTTGTTATTATCAATAAAATCAAAAAAGAGAAAAGATGAATGAGCAGTGTGGGGTATTTTGAATGTGAAGGTGTTCTGGAGCTATCAAAATAGCATGATGGCCACCTTAAGACCAGCCCAATCAATTGAATAAGCAAACTTTATAAAATCCAGCTGTATGAGGTGGGGACTGTCTTAAAACACAAGGCTTAGGTATTCTCCATCTTAAGTAGAAGAAATAACTGTGTAGCCACAAAGAGACAAGATAACATGGAGCTTCCTGTAGCTATTAACCATTGTTTTGTTTACCTTGCAAGAGCTTCACTTACTTGCATCACTTCAATGCAAGGGAAGGAAATATATATGTCTATGCATGCAGAGATTCCATTAGGATGACGAAATGTCAACATTCAGTTGTCAGGAATGGCCTAGCATCCAAAAGAGCTTCTTATTAAATGAGGTTTCCAGGGCACACCTGGTATAATGAAGCACACATGAAGCCTGACAAGAAGCCTTTCCAAATCATTTTGTTTTGCTCTAAAAATGTCTTTTAGTTCTTTTTAAAAATTTGCCAAAACCTAAATCAAACACCATTTTCTTAGTAATTACATGTTGAAGGATGTAATCATTGCAGCCTTCTGAAACTGAGAGACCAGTTGCCCTGCTTTGGGCATTTTTCCACAGTTGCTTTTGTTAATGTACTAATGAGCCATTGTCACAATGGAGCCAACCTGGCATTAGCACTTACAATAAATTTACTGCAAGAACACTGCTGTTTGTAATTAGCTCTTCATTACACAATCAGTCTGATTTAGAGAAACTCTCATATGATTTGCTCAGCAAATGAAGCAATATAATTACACCTCACTTCAAATCAACAAATTAGAACTGCTGTTTGCAATTGGCTATATTATGTACTATTAGTGCCCAGCAATTGCAGGCCTGTTGCTTCCTTTAACACTGAAGTAAAGTAAGTCTAATTAAAGCACTGAATATTTCTGTAGATGCAAGAATAGATACATGATGGTCACAGATTTTACAATTAAAGAGGGGACCCGAAATTTATGTTCAGAATGTTTTATAGTCACTTCAAGCCTTGGCCATTTAAGTCTCTTGTGATAGAATTCAGAAACTAAAAGCATAACAGGATGGAATGAAACATTTATTTTGAACCAAATTATTGCCTAGCAAGGGCATATGAAAACTGAGTAAGATTCAAATTAGGTTAAAGCAGAGTAATGAGTGATCCATTCACTTGTGCATGTCTCAATACTAGATATTTAGTATCTGCCAGCTAGTATAATGGCTTGTGTTAGTTCCTTTTCCACATTGGGTCTTTGACTCGGGAGCAATCTACCCACCAGTTATAGTAATCACTGGGAGAGGTAATTGGTGTGAGTTTTAGAGATGGGTTGCCAGAGTTGGCAAATAAAAATTCAAGACATCAGTTAAATTCAAATATCTTGCATCTTATCTGGTAATCTTGTTTTAGAATATTTAAAATACGGTCCTGTGTGTTAAGCTGAGAAACTGAAAATCCAAAAAATAACTCCTCCAAAAATAATGGATTAAGAAAACAACCGTCAATGAGTCCATGAGTTTGGGTTAGGATCGTGCCTCTATATTAACAGCGAACACTTCTTTAATTAAAAGACTATGTCACTTTGTTTCTAAATTCCAAATCGTTGACATTTAGGAAGATTACCAACCATAATTATTGAATAAGTCATTAAAGAAGAGAAGATTCAGTGATTGTACTTTCGTATAGTAGACTGATAGAGTCTTCAATGGTAGAGTTAATACTCCTATTCAAATGCCTATTGTTTTATAATTCCAGTGTAGATTTCTCTATCAGTCCATGCAGGTTTTCAAGAGGGGGGTATGTGTGTATGTGTGTATCCTTCAATTAATGTTTTTTGACCTTATAAGGAATGGTGTATATTGTGCACATTCATGACATGCAGTTTTGTTATAGTTTCATGAACTCTAGCTGTTTTAAGGCGATTTTTGTCTAAAGTTAGGAAAAGACTTCTATAGCCTTGCCTAATCCTAAATTAATTGTTCATGTTAAAATTCCATTTGGTTCTTGAAAGATTTAGAACTCCTTAAATGTACTCCGTGAGTTCCATTCATGGTGCTTATGATCAAGCAGACTTGTGTCTACCTCATCTATTATGTGGACTGTTCCTCATTCTCAAATTGAGCAGCAGTAAGATTAGTACAGCCTACTGCTAAAGCTTCAGAATCATGTTGAGCTGAAACAGAAGGACCCCATTCTACTATTTTCTGATGCCCTTTGCTTGAGGTGACAAAAAAGCTTAAAAATCCATTCAGATCATGAGCCCATGCCTAGGTTGTCCTGGCTCCGAGATGTGTTCCTGATCAGACACTGTGAAATGAGCAGTGCCATGCCTCTGAACAACTTGTCAGATTTTAGCTTTATAAATTTTATTCCAAAAAGTATCGCATTACTGCATTCTTTTTTACTATTTATTTAAGAATGCATTTATTTATTTATTTATTTATTTAGGAGAGAGAGAGCAAGAGAGCACACAAGTGGGGGTGGGGGAAGGCTGGAGGGGGAGAAGGAGGAAGCCTGATGTTGTGATTTGGGGCTGCATCCCAGAACCTTGGGATCATGACCCAAGTGGAAGGCAGACGTTTAACTGACTGAGAAATCTACGTGCAAGGGCATAGAATAAAGCCTGCACCTCCCCAGACAGAAGAGAAAAAAACTGTTATCCTCCCTACATACCCATAGGCTGCAGTGAAATGGCACATTTTATGAAAAACTTTCATGTGAAATAGAAGTATCATAGAAAGCATTGTGAAATGAGCATAGTATATAAGAATAGTGAACAGAGAGTATGATTTTGCAAGACTGGGGGAGGGGAGTCTTTCTGTGTCTGTTAATAAGAACCAATCTCTCTTCCCTTCCCTCTCTCTCTTTTCCCCAGAGAAGTTGTACTACTAATACTAAATGGTTTCAAAGGATTCTTCACTGGATTTTACCTTCACAAGTAAACAAAAATTTCAACTGCATATTATTTCCATTTCCGTGGGTCTATTTCTAAAGTTTATGTATCATATCCACAGCATAATTTAATTCAGTCCTAAATGTAATGAGACAACTTGTAAGAAGCATAGTTTCTGTGTCAAAGTGAATTCAGAGTATGTGTATACTTAAATAAGCTGGCCATAAATTTACAAAAAGACAATGAAAGATAAAATTGACTAACATTGGGGCACCTGGATGGCTCAGTTGGTTAAGCAACCGCCTTCGGCTCAGGTCATGATCCCTGGAGATCCAAGATAGAGTCCCACATCGGGTTCCCTGCTAGGCGGGAAGCCTGCTTCTCCCTCTCTCACTCCCCCTGCTTGTGTTCCCTCTCTGGCTGTGTTTCTCGCTGTCAAATAAATAAAAAATCTTTAAAAAAAATTGACTCACATTTTCAAAAAGGGCAAAAAGCATAAAAGAGAAATAAACTATTTTCTTTAATTTAAAACATTTGCAGTGGATGGGAAATTTTACATATTGAGAAATATGCTTTGGGAGATTAAAACAAAGTGTGGTTTGGCCTATAGAAATGGCCATAGCCCAGGCACCTGGGTGGCTCAGTTGGTTAAGTGTGTCCAAAGGGCTCCCTGCTCAGCGTAGCCTCTCTCTCTGCCCCTCCCCCTGCCTGTGTGGGATTTCCCTCTCTCATAAATTAATAAAATCTAAAAAAAAAAGGAAGTGGTCATAGCAAAGCCACAGCTTGATTAGATTCTGAATGCCATATGAAATATTGAACTTAGCTTTATTTTCCCCTCCTTGGGAATGAAAATTAACTTAAAAAATAAAGTTAATAGACAATATAGTCCACTAATTGCAGATTACAAGCAGTAAAATTATATAGAAGCCAAAATTAAGAAAAGGATAAGCTCTATATGATTTTCACAGTTCTGTGTATTAGTGTTGATGTTTCAAATGTGATTCATCGTTCGTATGAAAAAAAATGAAAGAATATGGGCATTATTATGGAATACAGAAATTAAACCTTGAACTTGGCAAAAAGACAAGAAAATTACCCTGAATAGTCACCTGTATGTCCATCTCTAACACAACAAAATATTGGATTTGTTTTCTTTCTATTTTCTCTATTTCTGCTAGACGATTTTATCACCGATTGTCTCATTCATCATTCATAGTGAAATGTTTGCATTTACGTTTCACTTCACAAAAAGAATACATTATATGTCTTTCACTCTGAGTAAAGCGAAACGCACAAAGATGTCAAGAGCACACATCCTAGGACTTTTAAAATCCTGTTGTGATACTGTTTAGTCCTTATGATTTTTCAGAAAAAGTGATGGCTAAATCTTCCAACTGGTTTATTCTTATACATCTGACAATGATTGGTATAGGCCTAAGTGAGAGAAGCCAGACTTTTAAATGCTTATTATATGCAGATAAAAAGAAAACTTGCTTTGTCAAAGTGAATAAAATTATCATTATAAATAGGTTTAGGATGAGAAAAAAGTTTTAAAGCAAGTAGGACATTAGTCTTCATTTAAGTGTCATATTTTGATTTCTCAATTCCAATCTGGTATATTTTACCTATAAATGAGAAAAAGTCAGTGATTTAATCCCCGAGTTTTACTTTTCCACAAAGTAAATAAAATAGGGAAACAAAATCATATGACTATAGAAAAGGCATACACCTAGGGTTTCTTCCATGTGAAGTAGAAATATACCAGAAATAATATTTAATAATACCTTAAGAAAAATGTGTTTATTAAAATTGGATTTTTAGAATATAGTATGATGGTCTATAAATGATTTGTTAGGTATCTGAGTTGCAATATGAATGTATACTACTCAGTGATTCCTGGAAACTTCTGAAATTAAGGAAAAAAATAACATTCCTTTTTTTAAAAAAATATTTTATTTATTTATTTATTTGACAGAGAGAGAAGGAACACACAAGCAGGGGGAGTGGCAGAGGGAGAAAGAGAAAGATCCCACTGAGCAGGGAGTCTGATGTGGGACTTGATCCCACAACCCTGAGATCATGACCTGAGCCAAAGACAGTTGCTTAACCAACTGAGCCACCCAGAAGATAACATTCCTGAGAATGAAGTCACATTAATGAGGATCTAGCTTGTACTAAAAGCACACCGCATCCAAATCAAAGTGTTCCTTGTTTACTCTGTGTGCAGTTATTTTCCTCATAAAATTGTAAAGATTAATACAGATATTTTCAGAAACAAGAGGCTAGCCAGAAATAAAAATCCACATAATCCCTTGGCCACAGTAAAACTACTAGCATTTTATAAAATATAGTTGTAGTTTTATATATATATATATATGTATTATATATACACACACATATATACATATTATATAGCATAATGTAACATAATATATGTTAATACATAATTATATATATAAATATATAAAATGACAATATAATATATCAAGAATGTATAATAATATAAATGCATATATACATACCTAATATACATAAACATATATACAGGTTCATATGCATGTAAACTTATACATGCATAGATATTTTATTCATAAAATTGATTTAGTTTGTGATGATATAATTATTCCATACTAACTCCACATGCAAAACAATATCTGCTTCACATGCTCTGCTCACATGCTCAGTAGACACATACACCATATGTTCATGTCATTAAAAAAATGGTGGTAACAAAATATATATTTTTAACAATTTCCATTTGTTTTTCAAGAAAAAGCATTGCGAGTCAATTTAAAATTTGGATTTTCTTATACTAACCTTTGTATTACTTATTTTGAATATATGTGAAGGTGGAACACTGTAATATTTCCAGTATTTAGT
Source organism: Spilogale gracilis (assembly GCA_004023965.1). NCBI lineage: Eukaryota > Metazoa > Chordata > Mammalia > Carnivora > Mephitidae > Spilogale > Spilogale gracilis. The sequence goes on along the minus strand of PITA01000400.1, from coordinate 173,463 downwards.
GTTCCTAAATCGCTCAACTCAGTTTGTCCATAAGAAAAAAAAGAAAAAGTTGGCAATGGCAGACCAATGGTATAAGAATCTCAAAAAAAAAAAAAATTTATGAAACCAAGCCCATAAATACAAATTAACGCAACATACATTTTCTATGAATATACTTGTTCAAAATTATTTGTAAGGCTTGAGTACATTTGTTGAGTTGATGTGCCATGTTTTATTGAATCAATCCCTTATTGTTTGATGTTCAACTTGTTTCCAGTTGTCACTATTATAGAAAACACCAATATACTTTTTTATTATTTACTTTATTATAGTAAATATAGTAAAGAATACAGAATTTTTTCCTTACTACAGTCGATTTCTTTCTTTCATCTCAACATATAACTCAAGTAATAAACAGATTGCTAAAAGCTAATCTCATTTTGAAAAGAACAGTGCCAGCCTTTAATGGATCAAATCTAATAATTCTTCCCCCATATTGGATGAGGTTCTCTGAATGGAAAGTGAAAAAGGATAGCACTCAATGCATCATCTGTCATTTCTTTCATAAATGCCATTTAAATATTTATTCATTTTATTAATAAAAGATCAGTACCCCTGACATCTTGGTATTTTGACAACTCATTTTAACACTAGTCAGTCAGGATCAGTTCTCAAGTGGACACTGACTAATTATTTTTAATGAGCACTAGCTCCTTTTGCTCCTGTTCTACTATCATAATTTAAGAATATTTAATTGCTTTTATGAATTTCTTTCTACAAAAATTGGAATGCTAACACCTAGAAGCTGTTTTTCATGTGGAACTATTTTCTCATATTAGGACTATGTGGTGAAGAGATCTACAAAGTATATGCTACTTTAGAAAAAGAACAGGAAAAATAATTACCTAATGGTTGCCATGCAGTTAGAGGAAATGATAAGAGTTAAGAAAAATAAAGAACCCACAGAACAGACAATCTAAAAGTAAAGTGAAAGAAAAACCTATACTATACTAACTATAATCTTATTTGGAAAAGAAAGGTAGAATAAGAAATACATTTAGAACAGTTAAACACATTTTTATTCCAACTACAAATGTAGAGTATCACGTGAGGTGAATCAATTAAATTGTTATATGCATATAATTACTTAAAAGTTCCTTGAACTTGTAAGAAATTGGCATGTGGCTCCCAGATTTCAAAGAGTTCAAAGATTATGCACCTTCACATTACAATTGCAGGGCAAAATGTTGCTCTTTAAATCATGCTCAAATTCCAGTAATGCTTCTATTAACTTCACCCTTTCATGGACGTCAAGGAGATGGGCTAATTTCTATTGTATCTAAGGTGAACACTAATGTAAAAACCTTAACAGTAATACATGAAAAAGAGTTCATATGTTCATACATGCTAGAGTCTGAAAGTTTGTGTCTTCCCAAAATTCGTATGTTGATAACTTTAATCCATAAGGTGATGATTTGCAGAACTGAAGCTTTGGAAGGTGATTAGGTCATGAAAGCATTACCCTCATGAAGGGGATTAGTACCCTGACAAATGAGGCTTTGGAAGCTTTTATCCCTCCTGCCAGGTGAGGATACAACGAGAAGTTCAAGACCTGGAAAAGGCCCCTCAGGTCACCATGCTGGCACCTGATCTTGGATGTCCAGCAGCCAGAACTGTGAGCAATAAGTTTCTATTGTATATAAAACTACACTTTATATGGTATAGTATCAAACACCTCCCAATGGCCTAAGGCAATATATAAATATGAAGACTTCCAAAGAGTTTATGTTAACTATCATCAACTCATTAAATATGATCTGTTTTAATGACCACACATCTATAGAATCTCTTTCACATGGACACACAAATACAAAAGGACATCTATATATCCTTTCATTATACATTAATTTCATCTCAAGAAAACCAAAGTTTTCTGACTTTGTTAATAATTATATAATAGATACCATGATAAAAAAATCCACAATAAATATTTATGATGAAAGATAAACTATATTATTTTACAATTAGTAAAGAACATTTCTAAATTTGAAATAATGGATCTTTTGTTACTGAAAGTAGACAAAATGAACTGGGCCACATATTTAACCATTGGATTAAATAAAATGCTTGTTTGTAATTTTCCTTTAATTGCAACACAGTGATAATTATATAAAAATAAGGTGATATTCATACACTCTTATGAATACTTTCTATTTTTTCCTTTGAGCCATGACCATATGTTCTTACTGAGAATCTTGCATTTCCCAGAATTTGGGACTACTGTTTTGTTGAAATAGAGCTATGATTGCTGCCCGAGTTAACGTAAACATACTTATTCAATGGCATTGTTTTACTGAGAATTGGTTTTAATAAAAGAAAATACATCACTAGGTTTGACCACAGAATGGGAACCATATGCCATTTTCAGAAAACCCTCACCTGGTTTGTAGTTGTATAAAAACTATTATAAGCTATAGCTATATCCCAAATTGTTGGTCATGAAAGAAATTATAAACTCAGAAATAGTAAATCAAGACAAATAAGATATAGAGGCTGTGGACTAGATAAAAGAAAAGAGTGATTGTAGTTGCACAGGCTGTAGACTGGAAGAAAGCGGATTTCCTGGCAATATGAAGTAAATAGCAAGGAGGATTCTGGGTAACTCAGTCAGAATGAAGGAGGATCCAAGTCAGGGAGAAAGAGGAAGCGGCACAAAGTGTTTGATAGTTAACATGCACAAGATACACAATTTTTGACTTTTCGGGAAGGAGTCTTTTCTGAGATTGGTAGTATGTTGGGATTTCTGAGTGTTTCCCGCAGCCTTTTAGGATGGTGGGAGGAGTACCAGCACCATTTAATTTCTTCTTGTTCTGTAAAGTTTGACTTAGCCTCTGTGGTTGGTTGACCCAGGTGTGAGATTAGAAGATAAAGCATTTAACTCCCAATGTTTATAGACTGATTTTTCACATCAGAGAGGCAGCTGCAGTTTGTATATTAACAATTAATGATTTAGGCTAATATGCAGGAGAAGCATATTGATGATGAAATCTTTAAAAAAAAAAAAAAGCCCTTTGCCCATTTCATGGGGAATTTTCTATTTACCCCTCTTTATTTTTTTTATTATGTTCAATCAGCCAGCATGTAGTACCTCATTAGTTTTTGATATAGTGTTCAATAATTCATTAGTTGCGTATAACACCCAGTGCTCATCACTATACATGCCCTCCTTAATATCCATCATCCTGTTAGCCCTCTAAATACTTCACCTCTTTTGTCAATAATTATCTTGGGAGGTTGAGAGCACAAAGATTATTCTTTTTCTTTATTATTTATTACCAATATTAAGGCACCTTGCTTATCCCTCTATAGGAAACACAATATACATGATCATCACTGTTTTTCAAAGGTCTGATACCTCAGAATATATTTTACTTTAGGAAAAAAGTTTAAATTATTAAATTCACTAATGTTGGTAACTCAAAGAGTAATATATTCAAGAGTAAATCATTGCCTATTGCCAATGGTAGTATAGGAATTAACCAAAGCTTACATTCTAACAATGAAAAATATAATAGTAATTTATATCTAAAAAATTCTAATTAAAACTAAAGGCAAAAATATACAAAAAATTAATGTTACAAACTTCTTTTCTGCTTACCCTTACTAAATAAGATAGTTATTTTTCTAGTCTTGCACATATTTATAAACTTCCATGAAAACAATACTACTGAAAATTCTTTTATCAACTAAAATGCAACTAAAATTTATTACTATCATATTAAATCTTATACTATGGAATCATATCGACACGAGTGCAACTACTGACCATGGGATGCTGGTGATAGCCTCTTAGGACATCCTTTGATTGTCAACTGATTCATAAATACAGAGTACTTCTAGAGATACAGAAAGTATGTCAATATGATTTCCTTTGGGGATATATTCTAATGCCAAGATACTTTGTAGTATCAGTAATTCCAATATAGTTTTAAACCACTTAAAATTGGGAAGAAACTTCCATTTATCCGAATGACCTTCTAAAATTTAAAAGAAGACATTTTAAATGTATTTAAGTGTACCTTAAAATATAAATGATCTTAAGCGCTATAATTTTGGTGAAGCAGTTACTATGTAAGCATCCCAAACAGACAAAATATACTCTGCTAAAATTATTTCATATCTAAGGACTCTCTATTAGTATCATCATTAGGGTGTTTGTCAGAAAGGCTGTTGTTAGCGCGCTTAGAAGGGAATTTAACAGGTTCAACCTTTTTTCTTTCCTAAGTGATAAAAGCAGAAAATAGGTTTCAGGCCTACTGTGAATTTACACATATATTTCCTTCAAAAAAAATTAGAATCACATGTATTTATGTCACATTATCTAATGTGAATAGAAATAATAATTTTCATAGTTATTATTCATTTTCATTAAAATGTTTGAAAGTCGTTTTCAATAAAAAGAAAAATATGGAAAGTGAAAGTCTAATGTTAACTAATTACAGGACTAATATAAAATTGTGGCAAAGTGAAACTCACCAAAATTCAGAAATTCTTATAAACTTCTAAATTCAGATTACCTGTATACAGACTTTTTTCTCATATTAACCATAAACAACCAAACATCTTCATCTCTTTGATACAATTTTTCACTGAACTTTTATGTGCAGTTTCTTTGGTAAACAGGTTTCATAATAAAAATACAGAATAATGTATACCTACCTATCACATTTTTTATGCCTACAATGTGGGCAACTAAATTAAAATTTTGGTGGAAATTGAAGGTAAAGGTAATATAAAATTCCCCTAACTTTTTGAGTTCTCATTGGAGGCTTGAATAAGTTAGCATTAATAAATAGTTTGACTTTTGTAGCAACATGGACTAGATTGGAAGAGATTATGCTGAGTGAAATAAGCCAAGTAGAGAAAGTCAAGTATCACATGGTTTCATTTACTTGTGGTGCATAAGTGGTAATATAGAGGACAGTAGGAGAAGGAAAGTAAATGGGAAGTAGGGTAATTCGGGGAGAGAAAGGAAACATGAGAGACTTTGGACACAGAAGGGGGTGGAGGGCTGGGAGAGCCTGGTGGTGGGTACTGAGGGCATGTATTGCCTGGAGCACTGGGTGTGGGGCATAAACAATGAATCTTGGAACACTGAAAAAAATAAAATAAATTAAAAATAATTTAAAAACCCTTATCACTATACAATCTTCCTAGTCATATCATTCTGAAGGATGAGAGACCTATTTTGAATGATTAAAGAATATCATGTTTTAAACTACTTAGTTTTATCATAAGCACCAGTGAGTAAAACATCATGTAGATCTGAAGTTTAATGAAAACAGCACCCTGGAACTTTCTGAATTCACATTAAATGTATTTGCTCAATACATAAAAAATAAAACAATAAAATCCAAAAAATAAATAAATACAAAAAAAATAGTTTGAATAATTAAGGACATCCCAGGAGTGAAATTCTCAGGAGTGAAAATCAAATAGCTTATAAAAGTAGTTAAATAAAACCAACCAGTCAGTCACTCATGATATTTAGATTATAACAGGATGACTGATGGGGCGATCACAGAGAAATCTTGTAGATCATATATATAACATATAATATATTGTGTATATATGTGTGTGTGTGTGTGTGTGTGTATCTTATACCCCAAAATATTTTTGCATGCAATATAAAGATTTTTGCATTTTATGCATATTATAAATTTTCAAGATAAAGATGAGGTTTTATTGATTTATTTATTAAAGATTTTATTTATTTATTTGAGAGCGAGAGAGTAAGAGAAAGCATGAGAAGGGAGAAGTTCAGAGGGAGAAGCAGACTCCCCACCGAGCTGGGAGCCAGATGTGGGACTTGATCCCAGGACTCCACCATCATGACCTAAGCTGAAAGCAGTGGCTTAACCAACTGAGCCACCCAGGTGCCCCAAGATGGGGTTTTATAAAAGACATAATGCTTCATCATTCCATGTATCTTTTTTTTTTTTTTTAAGATTTTATTTATTTATTTGACAGAGAGAAACACAACCAGAGAGAGAACACAAGCAGGGGGAGCGAGAGAGGGAGAAGCAGGCTTCCTGCAGGAAGCCTGATGTGGGGCTCCATCCCAGTTCTCCAAGATCATGACCTGAGCTGAAGGCAGTCGCTCAACCAACTGAGTCACCCGGGCACCCCCATTCCGTGTATCTTTAATGAACAATTATGTTCCCTGAAAGTGAAACTGATGTTACTAATCTACTACGCAGAGTTGTTGGTGTCTGTTTTGCAAATTTGGCCTGACAATAACCATGCATGGATTCCAGAGATGAAAATGAGAAAGTAGAAGGGGTGGCAGTTTTGACAACTTGAGACAGATATGTGGAGGAGGGGTAATGTTGCTCAGTTCTTATCTTATTCTTACCCTCCTCAAGCTTTTTCTCCCAGGAGCCAGGCACTTTCAATTGGCAAGCAAATTTTTATCAGTTCCTAAGAGACTTTGTTGGATAAGATTCTTGAAATCATTGTATAATCAATCTACCTAGTAATAGGCAATGTGCATGATCTGATGAGGATGTAAAAATCTTTCTTACTTTTCTATGTGGTTGGCAATACACAGTTAACAAATGAGGGGTAGTCTGAGGGGACTGTAGTCCCACTGTATGCCAATAGTCCCTTAGTTGTCCATAACAATATTGACATCAAATTTATGAAAATAATTTGAAGACTATGATTGTTTCTGTACACCCAGTCTAAAAGTTAGTGTAACACGGTAATAAGTTAATGGGCTTATATATTTTAAATAATATTGACTTGTTTTAAGACAACTAAACACTCTTTTGCACCATTTTCCCATTAAAATCTTTTACCTTATTGTATGGATTTTTTCTTTTCATTATGACTTGCTTAAGAATGTCAAAATTTCTGTTTAATATGCCCTGTGTGTAATCAAAGCTCCAAGGACCCTCAGTGTAAAACCTTTTCCCATTTCTCTGTGTTAATTTAATATTGCTAATTAAGCTTTCTATTTTATGCTTCTCATTTAAACAAAGTACATATTTTAAGTCATTTTTAGTTATATTTGATTCTTTTCCCTAAATAATACTGTTTTTGTTCTGGAAACTAAATTCCCAAGCGTCTATAATTGCTCTATTTCACAGATAACCTCTGAAAACCTGAGAGTATATTAAAAGCAACTTTTGGAAACAGATATTACAGAGTTGAAAAATAAATTAAATTTTCAAGATATTAGATTGTCTCCCCCAAAGTATTTCATGTTATTTTCTTTTTGTTAAAATATATAACCTTTATTTTGCTAAAGTAAATTTAACTAATAAGGAAAAAATAAAATCTAAGCAGCAAAAATGCTTCTATCAGCAGTTTCCAGCATTCAACCATAGTACATATATTGGAAAGTATATTATTAGTTACTTCCAAGTAATCCATCACAGAATGTGAATCCATCACTAAATTAAATTCAAATGGTGAAATGGAAACAGGAAGCTATAATAGCTAATAGCCTGAATTTGGATTTCAGCACTAACTTCTGTGTTATATATGTCTATTAATTTATTTTAATTACTACATAAACTATTATAACAGTTTTCTAGTAAATATATTTCCTATTTAATTTCTAATCTCTTAATAAATATGTATAGTCTTTATTTTTATAATAAATATTTGACAAATCTGCCTATTAGTTTTTAAAAAGAAAGCAATTATATTTGTGATACTACATCATTACAAACTCTTTTACTATTTAATTATTTCTAGTATTATTTTAATTATATCCTTCTTTTCTTTTTCCTCTGTTATTTTTAAAACATTTTGATTTGGACACAGCTAATTAATTGTATCCTGTTGAGAAAGTTTTAAGCATTTTAGCTTATTAATTTTTATTACTAATAGTTTCAAGAGATATTTAAACAATTAGTAAAATGCCAATAAATTAGGCATAAATATCTTATTCCACATTATCTAAAGGATTTCATTTGAATGTAAAATAAAATGTAGGTCATGGATTATGAAGTTGTGTGTAATATAATCATACATTCTCAATATTGAATTTAGAGGATGATTAAAAGCAGTCCTCAAGCCATTAGGGATTAGGATAACCAAGGAAAGAAGTTTCATAAAGAAAAATATATACATAAAGAAAAATACGTACATATGTTGCACAATTTTTCTGGTTGTTTATTTTTGAATGGTTAATAATAGAGAATGATTTTGTGTGTGTGATGTATCACTTAGGTATAGTTCAATTGAATTTTTCCCTTAAAGCAGGTAGCTAACACCAAATTTAGTGTTTGGAAAGTTAATTAGATGTTCTATATGAGACATAAGTGATTTTCTCATTGATTCCTCGTTCAACATAATGTCTTATTACTAAGACAAAAACACTTCTAATAAGCTGAATATGAATCTCAGAAAGTACTTAAATGAGACTGTATTAACTAATATAGCCGATTGCAGTTCAGGCTGAAGCAGATAAAATGCTAATACTGAATCTCAGTAAAATAAACTTGATTCAATTTGACAGAATTGCCTTTTGAATATGTAATGCTTTTTGCATGTTGAAGTTAACTACTTCACAGAGATTATTCTCATTTAATATTTTCCATACAACTTACCTAACAAATGTTTTTATTCTTTCACAAAAAATCTTTCTATAGCAAATATATATATATATATATATATATATATATATTTGGGACATCTTGATCATTATTTTTATATATATATATATATATATATATATATATATATATATATATATATATAAACTTACACCATTAACTTATAAAAAGCACCAAAACAGAGCTCAAGCAACTTAGAATTGAAAAAAAAAAAAAAAAGAACTGATTCAAATATCCAAGACACATTGTGTTCTGTTACTTCAAACTGACTACAATGTAGTCTTTCCAAAACAAATGAGCAAATAGCAACAGGTGATGAACATAATATTTCATCTATATAAAATTCTTCCAATGCACTCAATTATCTGAGAACCAAGAGGCTGAAACCATGAGCTCTGGAGCAAATAAAACTGTGGTTTTTAATATTACCTTATGATAGTAACATAGAAGGATCTCTTCATTTTTTAAGTAACATTAACAGAATGATAGTTCTTGAGAGCAGAGAGAAAGCACATTAAAAATGTGGCAACTGTGGTTTTACTTAACCTGTTACTGAATAACTACACTGCATGATAGCAGTGCTTTAAAAGAGGTCCATTTGTATTTAGTATGGAGAGAGAATGTGTTTGGGAGGAAAAGGCAGATGTTTATGTAAAGATCAAGAGTGACAAACAAATAGAAGATGAGAGAACTGTTAGAATACGAAGAAACAACATGAGCAAAGGAATGGAGACAACAGGATGAGAAAGATGTGGTCATGGGAAGAGCACTTTAGTTTGCATGACCTGAATGGGATGCAAATTTAATCATGGAGAGGGAAGAAAATATCTTGAAATATTTTGAAAGTAGTTGAAGAAATAATGATCAAGATGTCCCACATTTGATGAAAAACATCAAACCTACACATACAAAAAGCTTAACTAACTCTAAACAAGAGGAAATCAGAGACCCACACCTGGACATAACATAGTCATACTATTAAAGGACAAAGAGAATCTTGAACACAGCAAAAGAAAAATGACTGACTGGGTATAAGGTGTCTTCAATAAGGTTAGAAGTTGACCTCTCATAAGAAATTATGGAATTCAGAAGGTAGAAGGATGTCATATTCAAATGCTGAAAGAAAACATCAACCAGGAAGTTTGTAACCAACAGGTCTATTTTTCAAAGATAAAGGAGGAATTAAGATCATTCCAGATTAACAAAAAATCAGAGAATCACTGCCAGCACACTTACCATACAGGAAATAATAAACGAAATACTTTTAACTGAAATAAAGAAACAATAGACAAGAACATAAATCCACATTAAGAAAAAAAAATACTATTAAAGACAACTACAAGGTAAATATAAAAAATAGCATAAACATGTTTTTATAACTTTTTAAATCTGATTTAAAAGGTACTACATAAAGCTATAATTATAAAATTGTGCTGATCAAATTATACAAAGATATAATTTGTGCAATAATAATAGTACAAAGTAGAGGTAGCGGGAACAAAGCTCTATCATAGCAAAAATTTTGTTTACTATAGACTATTGAGATTAAGTTGGTATGACTGTGACTGGGAATTTTCTAAGTTAATTGTAGTTGCCAAGACAACTAGTAAGAAAAAAAAATAATACATATATATGTGTATGTATGTGTGTATGTATAGTGTACAATATGTAAATGTATACTTATATAATAAATATGAACATACATATTTGTTATATATGTATGTGTGCATATATATGTATAAAATAAAAGAATTATATTAGTACATTAGAAATTGTACATATAGCTCAAGAGATGATAGTAATAAAAAAATAGAGGAACAAAAAAGATATAAAAAATTTTGAAAACAACAAATGACACATAAATTCTATCTTATAAGCAATTCCATTAAATGTAAATTTACTAAATTCTCCAACCAAAAGGCAGAGATTGGCAAAATGGATTTTTTAAAAAAATAATCTAACACCATGCTATCTAAAGAGATTCACTTGAAGTTCAAAGATACAAAAATTTGAAAGTAGAAGGATAGAAAAAGATACACCATAAAAATAGCAACCCAAAGAGAACTGATACTATCAAACAAAATAGATCACAAGACAAAGATTGATATAGAAGCAAAAAAAGTACATTTTATAATGATAAATAAGGTAAATTCTTCAGAAAAATATAACAATTATGTCCCTAAGAAAAAAGTCTTAAAATACATGAAACCAAAACTAAGAGAATTAAAAGAATAATTGACAATTCAACCTCTGTTGCAAATTTCAACACTGTAGTTCAACAATGGATAGAACTAATAAAGGAAATAGAAGACTGGAACAACACTACAAACCATATCTAATAGTAATCTATGGAATACCCCATACAACAAGCAGAGTACATATTTACCTGGAATATTTTCCATAGCAGACATGTAATAGGCCATAAAACTGCCTCAGCAAATTTAAAGGTCTGAAGTCTTTTATAGTCTGTTCTACAACCACAGTGGAATTAAAAACCGAGCTCAGTAACAGAAGGAAAATTAGAAAGTTCAAAATATATTGGAATTAAAGAATACAGTCATCAATAATCAATGAGCCAAAGTAAAAAAAAATCATAAAAAAATTACAAAATATTTGAAATCAAGGAAAGAAAAATACAACATAACAAACCTTTGAGATGCAGCAGAAACACTGTTTAAAAGGAAATTTATGTCTCTAAATGCTTATGTAAAACAAAAAGGATTTCAAATCAATAATCTAATCTTTCATCTTATGAAACTAGAAAAAAATACAGAAAACAAATTAAAAATATAAAGAAAACAAATTAAACCCAAAATAAAGAAAAAATAAAGAAAACAAATAAAAAAAATAAAGGAAAAAAATAAAGAAAACAAATTAAACCCAAAGCAATGAAAACAAAGAAAATAATAGTGCTGAGTTGAAAATAATGAATAGATAACAGAAAAACAGAGAAAAACCAACAAACCCAAAGTTCAACAAATTTAAGAAACTTTTAGCTAGGTGGACCAAGAGAAACATAAGACTTAAATGACCAAAATCAGAAATGAAAGAAGAAACATCATTAATGACAGTAGCAAAAACAAAAGGTATTATGAAGAAGTCTAATGAACTATTGTGTTCCAATAAATTAATTTCCAATTTATTGGAAAATAAATTTCCAATAAATTTATTAATATAAATTATAAATTAATCTATATTAAAGGGGAAATTCCTAGAAAGACACAAACTATCAAAGTTGACTCATGAAGAAATAGAAAATTTGTAAAGATGTGTAACAAGAGATTGAATTAGTAATCAGAAAAATCTTCACAATTGGGCACCTGGGTGGCTCAGTGGGTTAAAGCCTCTGCCTTCGGCTCAGGTCATGATCTCAGGGTCCTATTGAGGCCCACATAGGGCTCTCTGCTCAGTGGGGAACCTGCTTCCTCCTCTCTCTGCCTGCCTCTCTGCCTGCCTGTGATCTCTCTTTCTCTGTCAAATACATAAATAAAATCTTTTAAAAAAAGAAAAAGAAAAAGAAAAATTATCCACAAAGAAAAACTCAGGTCCTGATAGTTTTACTGGTGAATTCTATAAAACATTTAAAGAAGAATTAATACCAAACCTTTACAAACTTGTCCAAAACGTAGCAGAGGAGGTAATATTGCCTCTTCTTCTGAAGCCAGTATTACCTTGATACTAAAACAAAGACATCACAAGAAAAGGAAACTATATACCTACATCTTTTATAAATGTAGATGCAAAACCTTCAAGAAAATATTAACGAATCAAATTTAGCAACATATAAAATAAATATATTATTTTTTTAAAAGATTTTTATTTATTTGACAGAGAGAAACACAGCCAGAGAGGGAACACAAGCAGGGGGAGTGAGAGAGGGAGAAGCAGGCTTCCCGCCGAGCAGGAAGCCCGATGTGGGGCTCGATCCCGGGTCTCCAAGACCATGACCTGAGCCGAAGGCAGTCGCTCAACCAACTGAGCCACCCAGGCGCCACCAAAATAAATATACTATTACTAAGTGGTTATTATCCTAGTAAAGCAAGATTGGTTTAATCTTGCTTTAATCCAAAATAATTATCATGTACCATATCAATAAAGAACAAAAGTAAGATGAGCATTTTAATAGACAGAAAAAGTATCTGATAAAGCTATCATACTTTCATAATAAAAGCTTCACAAAAATAAGAAGGGAAGTTCCTGAACTCAATGAAGGGCATCTACCAAAACCCAACAACTAATATGACAGTTAAGCAGGAAAAATTGCATCTTTCATCTTAGATAAGGACAAGACAGGAAATGTCTGCTCTTGCCTTCCTATTTAAAATTGTATTGGAGATTCTAGCCAGAACAATCAGACAAGGAAAAGAAGTATAAGGCATTCAGATTGGAAAGGAAGAAGTAAAATAATCTCTAATTACAGATGAGATATTCTTATATATTAAAAAATCCTATGAAATCTACACAAAAATTAGAATAACCAATTTCATTTTTTCAGCCATTTCTCCCACTCCTTACCCTGGCAATCACAAATCTATTCTCTGTGTCCGTGAGCATAGTTATATATTATCTATGAGTTTAAATATATATATTAGATTCCACATATAAGAGAGATCATTAATATCTATCTTTCTGTTTCTAATTTATTTTACTTAGCATGATGCTTTGAAATCCATGCTTCTTCTTGCAAATGGCAAGATTTCATTCTTTTTTATGGTCAAGTGATATTCCATTATATATCTTTTGTATCCATTCATCTATTGGTGGACATTTAAGTTATCTCCATATCTTGGCTATTATAATTAATGTTGCAATAAAAATAGGAGTACATATACATTAACATTTTCATTTTTTTCAGATAAATATCCAAGTGGAATTGGTGAATCATATGGTAATTCAATTTTTAATTATTTGTTGAACCTCAATATTATTTTCCATAGTGGCTGCACCACTTTACATTTCCACAACAGTGCACAAGTGCTCCCATTTCTTCATATCCTTGCTTGTTATTTGTACGTTTTTTGCTAATAGACTTTCTAACATACCTGGGTGATATCCCACTGTGGTTTTGATTTGCATTTCCCTGATGATTAAGGATGTTGAGCATCTTTCTATGTGTCTGTTGGCTATCTGTATGTCTTCTCTGGAAAAACGTCTCTTCCATTCCTCTGTCCATTTTTTAATTAGACAGGTGTTTTTGCTTGTTTTGCTATCGAGTTGTATGAGTTCTTTATATATTTTGAATATATATATGCCTAATAAATTTCAGCAAGATTGAAAATACAATGTCAACATGTAAAATCAATTGCATTTCTATTTACTAGAAATAAACAATCTGAAAATGAAATTAAGAAAACAATTCTACTTATAATAGCACCCCAAAAATAAAAATACATAGAAATAAATTTAACAAAAGTTCAAGATTTGTCAGGACTGAAAACTATAAAATACTGTTTAAGAAATTTAAGAAACTGGGCGCCTGGTAGCTCAGTGGGTTAAGCCTCTGACTTCGGCTCAGGTATGATCTCAGGGTCCTGGGATGGAGGTCTGCATCGGGCTCTCTGCTCAGCAGGGAGCCTGCTTCCTCCTCTCTCTCTGCCTGCCTCTCTGCCTACTAGTGATCTCTCTCTCTCTCTGTTGAATAAATAAAATCTTTAAAAAAAAAAAGAAATTGAAGAAACCTAATAAATGGAAAGATATACCATGCTAATGAATTAGAACACCTAAGACTGTTTAGATGGCAATATCCTCCAATATGATCTACAGATTCAATGAAGCTCTATAAAAATTCAGCTGCCCTTTTTTAGAAACTGACAAGTTGATCCTAAATTATATATGATAATGTGATGGATCCAGAATAGCCAAAATAATATTTAAAAAGATCAAAGTTGGAGGACACACTTCCTGATTTCAGTTTACTAGAAAAATATAGTAACTAATACAGTGTATACTGTATAAGCTTAAATAAATAGACTAATGGGATAGGGCTGAGCATCCAGAAATATGCCTTTTCATTTGTGGTTATTTGTTTTTATATATAGGCGCCTAAATAATTCAATGGGGAAAGAATAGTCTTTTGAACAAATTGTGCTGGGACAACTGGTAGTTTACATGCAAAGAATGAATTTGGACCCCTACCTTACACAACATGCAACAATTAACACAAAATCAATCAAAGCCTAAATGTAAAAGCTAAAATTAAAAAACTTTTAGATGAGGGAACACAGGAGTAATTTCCCATAACCTGTTAGGCAATGTTTTTAAAGATATGACACCAAAACCACAAGAGAAAAAAAAATTAAAAAAAATTTGGACTCCACCAAAATTAGAAACTTCTGCATTTCAAAGGACACATCAAGAAAGTGAAAAGGCAATCTATGCATGGCCCAATATACTTATAAATTACATATTTGACACAGCACTTGTATCCAGAATATATTAAAATCCCTTACATCTCAACAATGAAAAGATCAAATTAAAAGACGGAGTATATATTTTTCAAAAGATAATAAAAGGTCAATAAGCACATGAAAAGATATTTATTATTCACTAGGGAAATGCAAATAAAAACCTAAATTAGATACTATTCCGTACTTGACAGAATGACTAAATACCTAAAAAAAGATAGATAATAGCAAGTGTAGGTAAAGCTGTGAAGAAACGGGAATCCTCATAAATTACCAATAGATCATAAAAAAAATGATGCAGCTATTTTGCAAAACAGTAACGGTTCCTCAAAAATGTGACACATATTTGAGGCCTAACAGTTAATTTGACTCCTAAGTATACACTCAGGAGTTATACAAACATTGTTTTTCCTAAAACTTAAACATGAATGTTAATAGTTGTATTACTGACAATAGCCAAAAAGTGAAAACAATCCAGATACCCATCAACTGATGAATCAATAAACATGATGTGATTTGGTCATACAGCTGAATATCTTTTTTTTTTTAACAAAAGAATACTAACTCATAAAAAAGAATGAAGTGTCTATATATGCTACATGGATGAAACTCAAACCTTTATGATAAAAGAAAAAAATCTCATCATGAGAACTACATATTATATTGTCCAGAATAGACAAATACAAAGAGACAGAAGGTATATTAGGTGTTACTAGGAGCTGGGTGGGGAGAAATAGGGAATGACTACTAACAGTACAAAGCTTTTTGGGGGGTGATGAAATATTCTTAAATTGAATGGTGATGATGGTTGAACCACTGCATGAGTATTGTCAAAAGCACTAAATTGTGTACTTTAACACAGTCAGCTTTATGGCTTGTGAATTATATTATCAATAAATCTTTCATTAGAAAATACCAAAAAAAGAAATAAACAATCAATTGATTTTTATTTGAACTGCCCATCTCAGCTTCTTTGCTCAAAATTCTTAGAGAAAATGGTTAAGTATTAAAAATAAAGAAAAATCTTCATGGGAATTTTTAAAAGTTTATTCAACTTACACTATCGTTTTCAGTAAAGTGCCTTCAGCAAACAATATGAATTCATAAAGCTTGCCTAACGTGGGACAGGTAAATAAAAGCTACAGTTCAACCTACGACATAAGTACAAACTATTAACTTTCAGATTTGCTAGATTATCTCTTCAATTTAACTGTTATAAAAAACAAATTTATTTTCACACAAAACAAAATTTATTCACATTAACATTCCACTGCAAAAAGGAAAAGTAAATAAATAATTTGATAAGTTGAAAATCAACAAAGAAACCAAACTACTTTAGAATGAGATGTTCTAAATATCTTCATAGTTAAACAACAAAACAACAAAAAATTGGAATACAACCATATTTAGATTGTCACTTACTTCTCTTTCATTGTAAATTATCTGGAATATATTTTACAGATTCAAATTACATTTTTAAGCTTTAAGGAAATACTTTTCTTTATTGTGAAATCTCATTAAAATGGATTTCTTATGTTAATTGATGCATATTAGGAAGTGTTTTTCCTACTGAACTTAAGTGTACATCTTTGTGCACTTAAAAAAGTGGAATATATACAGTAAAAGTAAAAAATTCCACTAGAGTAACATCCATCTTATTCTGACCCATTCTGGTGTTGAATATTCAAAGGATTTAGATAAAACTATCAAAAAGAACAATATAAAATACTTTAAAAATGATATTTTCTAATTATATTCATGTAAATAAAACATAAACATCAATTTCATCTGTTTCATAGTGCACACTGTCTCAGAGATACATTTTTAAACACTTCTGGCTGATAATATATAGACCTCATAAATCAATGTGTGTGTAGTGTACTTTCTTCACTTTATAGTTATAAAATTCATAATTTATGTTATTACCAAGCAGTAGGATCCTATTGAGACAGGGAAGCTGAAAGGACCCTATTAAAAAAAAAAAAAAAAAAGTTGTTTATTTTCTTTGCAACTTTTTCTGCTTATGTTCTTACTAGGACCTGCACCCATGCTGTACACACACCTTAGAGAATAGATAATATAAGTCCTCATTATAAAGGTCAAGGAGTTAATGCCTTCTTTGGAGTCTTCCAGCAAACATCTAGGGAGTGACCAGGTGAGGTCTTCATGAATATTCTCTAAGACCACAGATTCCAAACACCTTGACACCAAAACCCCAGATTCTAGGGCATAAGTGATTTATGGAGCACACCTGAGCACTTGTCCTTGTTTGACCAGTTCCTGGATGCCTGACAGGACACATGCACCAGACCACTATTCTCAATAAGAACTCCAGATCCCTAAGCAAAGATCAGACTCTCTCTCCTTTCCTTTCTGAATTTCCCAACACTCTATGTATCTTCAATAAACTCTGTTCGTGGGGTGCCTGGGTGGCTCAGTTGGTTAAGCGACTGCCTTCGGCTCAGGTCATGATCCTGGAGACCCGGGATCGAGCCCCACATCAGGCTCCTTGCTCGGCAGGAAGCCTGCTTCTTCCTCTCTCACCCCCCCTGCTTGTGTTCCCTCTCTGGATGTTTCTCTCTGTCAAATAAATAAAATCTTAAAAAAAAAAAAACAACAAAACAAAACTCTGTTCTCACTTCCTATCAGCTTGCATTTCATTTCCATCCTGCATGAATCCAAGAATTCTCTTTGGTGGTCCTGTGGGACTCCCTGGGTTCTTGGACCTGGCACACCTGTCTTACTATAATAAAAGAAAAACTTATAGAGTAGCAACTATAAATTTTGTATGATATAAATGATAGTATTTATTCATTTGAATACAAAATAAGAAAAATCAACAATCCCCCCCAAAAAACCTTTATAATTTATTTCAAAGGGTGTTAATTTGAATTCTATCAAGTCACTGCTATCTCAATAATTGCTTATTTTTATATAATATTTTTTCACATAAATATATGATTGGTTATTATTTAATTAATTAACATTAATGTAATGTCAATGCTTACAAACTAAAAAGGTAATGTTTCACCCAGACTTTGGAGGCTGATAACATTCTTACGTTACTTTTTGAGGACAATGAAACAGCCTGAATCAGAGACTTTTTCCATCCCTACTTTGCCAACTTCATGCATTAGTGTCTATTCCTAAGAACTGTATTTGAGCTCTGGAACTGTCTGGGTTTCTTTCACATGCGGTAAGGAATTATTTAAGAAATATAACTTCAGGGTTGTCTGGGTGGTTCAGTCAGTTAAGCATCTGCCTTCAGTTCAGGTCATGATCCTGGGGTCCTGGAATCAAGTCCCACCTCATCATCATCAAATTACTTCCATACCTGTTTATACGGAAGGAAGTAGTGCTTGGAGGTGACATAAGGTATTTAATACTTACTGATGTGTCACAAAACCAATGCAAGTTTTCCTGATGATTATACCCATGATATTTCTAGACACTATTTTGCTGGTATTTTTTTTTCAAAGTTTTGTAATGAAAGATAAAATGACTTCTTTGACTTATTTTTACTATCACTTTAAGTCCTCAGCTAATACTGAAAAAAAATAAACCAGAATCTTTATCATATTGTAGAAGATGAAGGATGTTGATAAAATGGGTTAAAAATTTGGAGTTTTGTAAATTTACATGAACTTTCTGAGGCATATTAATGAGACATACATATTTATGTCTTGGGGTTAAATTAAGTTTGTTTGGAAGAAAACATGTATGCATTAATATTTTTATAATATAACAAAATATTAATTCAAGGAGACCTTGTTCATTTGCAGAAGTACAAAATAAGAAATCTATCTGTATTAATACATCCATTAAAATAAAAGATTTAGCACAATCCCCACCCTAATTTCTTGCATATAATCAGAATATTGGGGTATTTTTTTAATAGAGCTGAATGCAATTAATTAAGTTATATTAACAACACAGAGGAGCATTTTTAAATGCAGTTTGAAACAGTTTTTCCAGCATAGATCATATGCAAAAATACAAATGAAAAGCTTATACCCTTATCAGTTATCTCCTCAAGAAAACTTGTCCATCTAGTGGCCTTTTAGGGAAATTCATTATTTGATAAGTTTACCAAGGTCTAGTGAACAAGTAGTTTGACCTCTGAAACCCAGTTCTGTCACCAGACCTCAGCAAAAGGTTCAAGTTAATCATTAATGAGGGTGAGAACCTAGAAATGAAAATACTCACATCCTCATAAATAGCCTTTTTTTCATCCACACATGAAGGCCAGAATGGGAAGAAAATAACCAGCCTATTTATTCATCAACACACAGAAACAAATACCAGGGGTATCAAATACTAGATTCCCATAGGAATAAAAGTTCCCTCCCCTCCTTTACTTTCTCTCTGAAAATGAAAGGTATCAAAAGAAAAAAAGCACTCTTATCTGCATCTAGTCAGGTCTCACATGTTTGGGCATTCTATTTTAAGGGGCTTCGTTCCTCTCTGCTCAGAACTGTAGGGTGTTAGTTTTGTTAAGGAACCTGGACTGGATTCTGGTGAAGGAGCCAAGCGGCACTTGGACACTTCGGAGGATTAAAGGTTTATTAATCCCAGCAGGCTCAGGGGAAACTATTCCCCAAAGGTCTGAGCCTTTGAGCACAAATAGGGAGGGTAATTTATACACTTCTACTTCCTCTTACTTGGTACTTTCTGCCTGCGCAGGAAACAGGGTAGGGAAGAAGAACTCGGAAGGGCTTTGTTACAGGGACTGGAATTCCCTTGCTGGTTTGGTTGTCCATCTTAGAGTACAGTTTTTCCTCTTATCGTTCCCCCCCCCCCCTTGATGTCCCTTTAAACACCTAGTTTAGAGGGCATCATTATCATCTACTTATAGGGCCAATGTCACTGCAAGGCTGATATCTGGGTGGCGGCTCACCTGTTTTTCTATGAATTTAGCAATCCATCGTAAGATTTCTAAGGCTGCCCAATAGGCAATAACAGTAACAAATTTCTGGGAGAAAGAGTCCAGTCAGAAGGGCCAGCAGCATAATGTCTGACTCCTGAGGTGAGAGATATTGCCCCGCTGATGATAGCCAAGGACCACGGTGAATAGATGTCCATCATTCTATGGGGTCTCAGCAAAAGTGGAGCCAGAGCAGGTCCGTAGGGCCTGGTTGGGCTTTCCACTGGTGTGATTCCTTGTCTGACTGGTAAGCCTCCTTTACTCTAGAGTGGTGGGCGCATAGGGTGACACCTGAGACCTTAAGGGCAGTAGGGGTGGTTAGAACAACCACGTGGTGCCCTGTCCACTGTTGTTTGAGGGGACTCTTTCTGTAACTTCTCAGGAGACATGCCTTAGAGTTTTCAATAGGACTTGGAGGTGTTGGGACACTTCTAAGTCCCCAATCTATTCAAGGTCTCCTCTATGCCTGCTTATTGTGGGGGGGTGGGGTGGCCTGCCATAAAGACTTTGAGGTAATTATAGCTACAGGAATTTCTTAAATCTATTGGCCAGAATAAACAAAATCAATGACCTCCAACAGTTATGCTCTATAGAATTACAATGTTCAGGACCAGGCATAAGGGTAGCTGGGCTTAAAGTTTGACAGGTTTTTAGCTATTATTTTAAGCAATGCCTGGTATTTAATAGTCTGCCTGTCATCATCTAATAGGGGCCTCTGGTTTCTAAGACACTCTGGATCTGATGTGAAGTCACTGCAGTCAGAAACTCTCTCATAGTGAGCTTTGAGGCTCCTTTTACCAGGAGGGCTGTTCTATGCTTAGCTAAAGCCTTTGTTTGCAATTATACCTCAATAGATGTGGCTTTTAGGGATGAAACCGTTAAGAAGCCCTTTTTGAGTGGTCCAGCCTTAATAATATACTAATTACAAAGGATCACTGGCAAGTGGGAGAAAACTTGTCAAGAGATAAGGGGGAGTCCCTCATGCATCATCCAATCCAATCCAATCAAAGAAAGTGGGGTCATCCATTATCTCCACAAATCCATAGTTAATCCTATGGAGTGGGGTATGCTTCTGGCTTCTAGGGAATTTCATTTTCCCAGCCACACAGAACTGGTCAAGGTGATAATTAAGTTAGACAATTTTAGGAGAATCAATCCCATTTTCCAATTGATTAATCATGTGCCATGGGATCCTGTTATTATACCCATAGAATAACAAGCAAGAAGATTGTCTATATATGAGTTCTGTGGTAATTTCTCTGAAGTTTACCTCAAGTTGTCTAACTTAGGTAAACAACAAAAATATAAAGGCTGTCAGATTTAGAATTTAGCATCCACAAAGTGTGTTATTGAAACAATTTTTCTCTCTAAAATAGCCCTCATTTCTAAAGACAGCCAAATCAGGACTAATTTATTTGAAAAAACAAGTCCAGTTTTAAACAAACTTGACCTAATCATTTTCATAAGTGCAGCATGAACAGTGATTGACAATATAGATTTTTTAGAATCTGCTATGCTGGAACTTTTTATAAGGAATCTCTAGGTTGAACTTTTAGTAGCCTTTCTAGGCCAGACGCTAAGCCAAATACTTGCCATCAGATATGCCTACAATACCTGTAGATTTGGGTGGCTTTCCCTTCATGAGGCCCCCAATATATCTTGAGGTTCCTTCACCTGCCAGGAAGTGACATTCTTTACTCACCAGGTGAGGCTGCTGGAAACGGTAAGCAGGGTATGAGGCTGAGATTTCCAAGGTGCTTTATGGCTCCACGTTTCATAAAGTCAACCCTAGTTCCCTAAAGCTGTTTCATCATATCTGAGTCTATGCATGCCTCTCTCAAGTATGACATTCCAATCAAGACCTTGGTAAAATAACCAACATTTTTCAATGATATCCTCTTACAAGGAGAACAGATTCATACTGAACTTATGCAAATAACTATGATTGCCATGTAAGAAAGAATACCCATGGAGACCTTTCAAGTTTCAGAGGGTTCAGATAGAAAAGTTGAATGCTTTGATTTGTTTATAAGTGAATATTTTTACATTTCTGTAAATCACAGATATCTTAAGAAAAAGTTTCCTTAGTCTGGAAGAACAAACATTAGAGAACCGGCAGTGTTTCAGACAAGAGTCACAAAACTTCTTGAAACACTGGAAAAAAAAAATTTAGTAACAATAAAAAAAAAAAAAAAAAAAAAAAAA
Source organism: Spilogale gracilis (assembly GCA_004023965.1). NCBI lineage: Eukaryota > Metazoa > Chordata > Mammalia > Carnivora > Mephitidae > Spilogale > Spilogale gracilis. The sequence goes on along the minus strand of PITA01000400.1, from coordinate 151,324 downwards.
AAAAAAAAAAAAAAAAAAAAAAAAAAAAAAAAAAA
>PITA01000400.1:0-151189 GCA_004023965.1 Spilogale gracilis | reverse complement strand
CTTAAAGCTATTGAATACCTGTATTGTTCTAAAAGTCCTTTATATGAATCTCCTTGAAGATGAAACTAATTTTTCAAGACAATAAGAACAATTATAAATGACAAAAAAAAACACGTAAAAATGGACATTGTTAATGATCTGACATGAGAGTTCACTGTGACATGATTGACAAGATAAACTCATTATTCTGTGACACATGACACTTCAACAGCCAGAACCATAAGGTACATACCAGACTAGCAAGCCTAATTCGTCAACAAGACTTTGTTCATGATTTAATCTTGGGGAAGTCTGTTAAAACCTTAGCAAGTTTTAGAGAACATGCCTAAAGGGGATTAGGGATTTTAGACCTGATAAGGCAAGACAGAGAAACTGGTTTTTCTGGGCAGGTGGAGAGAAACAACTACTTGCATTTTCTTATCGGAGAGCAGACCAACACTTGGAAAATAATTTGTCTTTTTGAACAGAGAGAAAGCAGACTTTCAATCTTATTCCCTAAAATCAATTCATTTTAATCTTGGTCGATGCCAACCACATCTAAAATTCCATTCCAAAGTTTTCCCTCCATAAACCTTCTACAGCTTTCCTTTGCATTCAGATTTTGTCCCACACCATTTCTTTCCAAACAACCATCTCATTTAGGATGGAATCATCTTCTTTTACTTTCAACAAAAAAGCATTCCCATTCCTTATCTTTCTTACTAATCTCCTACCTTTCCACATATAGGCCCTTATTTTCATCAGTCTTAGAAGAATTTTGCACTCTTTAGAAACCTTAATCTCCAGTGAAGACTAAAGAGTAACCGATGGTGAACTGTTACTCCAGAATTCTTTAGATTGCAAATTTATGAATCAGTTAAGCACAAAACATGCTTACCAACAGATTTAAATATTCTTAGGTTCTTTGCAATAAAGAAGTCAAAAGACAAACCTATGTCCAGTAATTAATGACTTAGCACTTTATCCTATTTGGAAAAGACCTAGATTCCAATGAATCCAATTCCATTTATCCTCCAAGCAAAACTTTAAAAGTTTTAGTTTACCAAAGACTTTGAAAGCTATTAACAATTACCCAAGAAACCCTTGAGACAATTAACCACCAATTCAGTCATCTTTTTGGTAACAAATCACAACAGAGATAACATGAGGTTCCTTTATCTTCAGTAAACTTGATCGAATAAAGTTTCACGTTTACTGCTAACTCAAAAGACCCGCCTATCTTAATTAAACCAACAAACTTAGTTTACATACTGAACTGTGTTCTACCTGGATCTTCTCCAAGGTCAGTTTTCACCTGAGCCACTGGTGGGGATATCTGGAGTGGGTGGTGTTATGTCCAGGGGTGCTCTTCTTACTCCTTGTGAAGGGAGGAGCCGCCATGGTGCCTGAGGCTCCAAGGGTGGTCTAAAACCCAAGGTGGTGCAGAAATGGGAGAAGCAGGGCAGGGAGGCAGAAGAGACCAAGTGCTGCCAGAGGGCAGAGAAAGAGTTCCCCATTCAAGAGCTCATCAGCTCCAACAGAGGAGCAGATGCCATATTTTCCTGCCAATAAGAGGGGTAGACAGTCCATGTTGGGCCAGAGAAGACAGGAACTTCCCTGAAACAATGGGAGTTTTGGCAACCACTTGGGAATATTCCTTAAAGTCCCTGTCCTGAAGGACACCTAGGATGATAACCTGAACAGAACTCAGATGTTTAACTGACTGAGCCACCCAGGTGTCTTGTTCTTTATCTTAAATGTTAAGTATGAGAGCTCCTGTTATTTTACATCCTATTTCCATCTGGATCAAGTTTCCTGTGGGCTGTCAGACCTGCTTAATTAGGTATCTCGCCACACACCCCACTTAGAAAAGCAGGAGCACTGCTTTCCTGCAGCTCAGCTTTAGGCCCTGGGTCAGAGAAGGACTGTAGTCTACATGCTTCCTGATGGGCTCATACCTGTTCAGAGCTCATCCCTGTTCAGGGCTCATCCCTGTTGCTGCCTGATGCCCCTGGGGCAGGGCTTCCTGTGTCACTGGCATAAAGACAAAGGGTGGGTGCCCATCCAAAGGAGAGACCAATCAGATGCTTGCCTGTCCATCCCCCCGCAGGAGACTTGAGTGCCTCTTGGCCATAGCAAGCCTGCATAAACCCCCGACTGGTGCCCCAAAGGGGCTCAGCTTAGACCTTCTGAGGTCACCGTGGAAATAGGTTAGGGTCCACTCAGACTCTGTAGGCTTCTGGGAACCCAAAGGGTGTTTGTCAGCGAAGCCACAGAATCAGTGGGAGGCCGCCAGAAATTAGGGAGGGTGTGCCTTCTCCCTTACGTTCCCTCATTCCTGTCACCGCCTCACCATTGTCCCAAGCCAGTGGCAACAATGGGCCAGCGTGGTTAGGTTTCTGAGCCAGGGAACCAAATGTTACAGAACCTGGACTGGATCCTGGCAGAAGAACCAAGGAGCACTCAGAGACACTGGAGGATCAGAGGTTTACTAATACCAACGGACTCAGAGGAAACTATTCTCCAAAGGTCTGAGCCTCAAGCACAAGTAGGGAGGGTAATTTATACCCTTCTACTTCTGCATACTTGGTACTTTGAGCATGTGCAGGAGAAACAGTAGGAAAGAAGAACCCCGAAGGGCTTTGTTACAGGGACTGGAATTCCCTTGCTGGTTTGGTTGGCCATCTTAGAGTATAGTTTTTCCCTTACCAATTTTAAAGCTTAAATCTCAGAAACGAATTCTAATTCCTTAATGAAAACCTCACAGAAGTTTTCATGTACTGGGTGTATGCTTGAGAACTTTCATGTCTCTTCAATTCATCTACACATAGTAATTAATCCATTAACATCTGAAGCTGCCAAGGTGTTGATTTTTTAAAAATCCTAAGAAAAGCAGGAGGAGGGCACCTGGGTGGTTCAGTAGCTTAAAGCCCCTGCCTTCAGCTTAGGTCATGATCCCAGGGTCCTGGGTCTCTGCTCAGCAGGAAGACTGTTTCCTCTGCTCTCTCTGCTGGCCTCTCTGCCTACTTGTGATCTCTATGTCAAATAAATAAATAAAAATCTTTAAAACAAAGAAAAGCAGAAGGAATATTATATGTCTTTATAAAAGAGACAAGCCAAAAATATGCCAAAATGTTTCAATAGGGTAATTACAAACATATTATTCACATCCTTAATTTAATGAATTTAAATAGTAATAATAGCTTTTATAGTTTGTATCCATAGATAAATCTACCAGATTTAGCAAATAATATAAGTAGTATAAAAGTTAGATTTGAAATTTTTATCTGAAATTCAAATTTAATTGATACACTGTGCTTAACTTGTTAGCTAGATCCATACAAAGACACTTACCAGAAAACTATTATTAGGGTCTGTGGTCAAAGGAATGAGGCTGATACCAAAGCAAAAGTGAGGCAGAGCTTTATTTCATGCCAAGCATCAAGAATTATACTGGCCTGGACCAGGGTCGCTTCCCAAAAGAGAGAAACCGGCCCTGCCTATTCTTACGGGCTCCCTTTTATAGGGGAAAACTGCACCCGGAGCTGACCCAACTCTGGTAGCTTGCCTGAGTTAATTCTTTCACTCTGCTATGATGATGATGAATACATTTAATCCCCACAGCGTGGTTTACCAGGGGATCTCCATTGGTCAGGGTCCAGGAGGTTAAAAGGATTAACTGATTGGGCCTTCCCACCTGGCCTGATTAACGAATTGGGCGTTCCCACCTGGTCCTAAGTATGGGGAACTGGCTTCCCATTCTTAATTTGCTTCTCCATACCTCCCAGGAATGGAGGTTAAGGGGGTTACCTGATTGGGTGTCTCCCCCAACCTGGCCCGCCTTTGTTTTCCAGGGGCCCTTTGCCTATTTCTCCTGGAGCTGTTTTTCTGAGTAAACAAGATGGCAGCCTGGACTTCTAAATAGGTCCCTATACTATATACATGTAATTTCTACATGACCTTAAGTAATACGAATAGAATATAACCTTTAGTAACCAGAAGGGGAAAGAAAAAAAGAAAAAAATCAGAAAATCTCCCATAAGCCACAACAACCACCAAAACACATGCGGTCATTTCATATGCGGCACAAGCAGGTTTCAAGTTGAAATGAATGCAGAGGAATTGCTGCTTTTTCGAAGTGATATAAGGCGGATCTCAGTTTTTGACAGGGCTTTACATAACAAAGCTCCTAATGGAAACGGAAATTGTCTTCAATTATACTGTGTCTGAAGGTGGGTCAGCCTAGCTTTTTAAGCTCTTAAAATGGCTCTGATTTTTGTCAGGGTTACCAAATTAATAGGACTCAATGAACTTTTGTCCTTACTTAAAAGTCAAAACTTGGAGGAATGTATTACATACATTATGACTTTTTTTTAAGCTTTCCCATATTAGGCTTGTAGATGAAATCTCAAGTTCATGCATAAGAAAGAATTTGAAGAAGAGGAGGACAAGGATTGAAATTAAGGTACACTGCAACTCTGAGCACTAAGAGAGTTCTGGCATCTGATTTCAGAAATGGATGGAAACATTTTTAAATTCATGATTTATTAATTTATTTAACAAATATTACTTAAGCATCTACTACTATTTTATAGCCTAGGCAGTAAGGACATAGCAGTGACAAAAACAGACTACTGTGTCTACCCCCAAGGAGATCTAGTCTAATGTGGGGAGATAGGCCTAAATATGCTACTTTAATTAGAATAAAAATAGCTCTAAAAGAAGAAGTTTTCTGTTCTTTTTCACATATATGTGAACTATATATTATACTTACAATATATAATACATAATTGTTATAATTATACAAAATAATTACATAATAAATAATAAATACATAATAATTATACATAATTATTATATAATATGTATTATACATACTGCATATGATACATAATTATACAAATATATCTATAAATCTATCTCATTCTGTTCATTATTTGAGCATTATTATTGTATCTTTTTAATTTCATCTGATTAGGGAAAATCAAGTAGGGACATATTCTTCTGCACATGTTTTTATTTAAAATTCTAAATCTTTGTATATAACATCAGATCAAATACATTCAACACATGTTATTTTCTTCCTACCCCATGCTATCCTGCCACTGAAACTCAGTGTTAAAGGAAGAAATGCTATCTTCTTTCAAATATAAATAGATTTATGCTCTTGAAATTCAAAATTCCTAAAAATCAAAAATTTTTCAATCATATTAAGATGAATTAATTTTGTGTTTGACATGAGACTCTTACATGGGGACAAGTTCTGACGCTGATTTTATTAAATCTACTATATTCTGCTTTCTTGAGATTCTCTTATCTTGGAAAAAATAAATAAAATATTCAAAATAATTAATACCACATCTTAAATTACTTACAAACTCTCTCAAATGGAATAACCATATCAATGGGCTTATGAATTTGTGATATTTGGAAATCATTATTGTAAAGAGGCAGTTTGTTCCTAAAAGCTCCATTATCTCTGACATAAGTCAGTATTGTCAAGTAGTAAATTTTTCTCTTCTGCAGAATCTCTCAATCACTTCAATCAATTAAAGGAACTGGAGAAATAAACTCATGTAATAGGTGAGCCTATTTGCATACATCTAATTTTAAAGAAGTGAATGATTTCTATTTCCATGAATGAATAAATAAGTGAACAATAAAGACTGATTCGACCAACAATAATTTAAGGACTATGACCCAAACTTAGAAAAAAAAATCAATATGATAATCCTCATCTTCAAAGAGTTCATTAGCTGCTAGTAGGCAAAGATAAAACCTTATATCCAAATAATGTGGAAATTACAATGATATTGACTCAGACTATTATGATAGTAAAGAGGAATCACTCCAAAGGTAGTTGCCAACAACTGTCATAGACTTCTATGTGCCAAGTACTGTCTAAGCACCTTATACATAGTCACTTTAATACTTAGAGCCACCCTATGAGATGGGTACAATTATCCCTATTTCACTGCTGGGAAAACTAAGTCACAGGTTTTTATTATTTGTTTAAAGTAAGCTTTTCAAACAACCTCCCATATAATCTGACATGGCAGGTTTTCAAGGAAATTGGGCGAAGAGTCTTAAGAGTCTTAAGTCTTAAGAGATTAGTTAGAGGGGCGCCTGAGTGGCTCAGTCATGAAGGTCTGCCTTCGGCTCAGGTGGTGATCCCAGGGTCCTGGGGTTGAGCCCTCCATCAGGCTCCCTGCTGGGCAGTCTGCTTCTCCCTCTCCCTCTTCCTGCTACTCCCCCTACTGTGCTCTCCTGCTGTTCCCCCTGCAGTGCTCTCTCTCTCTAGCTCTCTTTCTCTCTGTCAAAAAAAAAAAGTCTTGGGGCACTTGGGTGGCTCAGTTGGTTAAGCGACTATCTTCAGCTCAGGTCATGATCCCGGAGATCCGGGATCGAGTCCCACATCGGGCTCCCTGCTCGGTGGGAAACCTGCTTCTCCCTCTCTCACTCCCCCTGCTTGTGTTCCCTCTCTGGCTGTGTTTCTCTCTGTCAAATAAATAAAATATTTAAAACAAACAAACAAAAAATCTTTAAAAAGGTTTAGTTAGAATAAGAGGTGCAGAAGGAAAGGAAGTATTACAGAGATGCATTTCAGGTAGAGAAAACAGGCTTTCAAAAAAATCACAAAGGCAATAAATATATGCTTTGTGTCAGTATGGTTTTGAAATGACAAAAATTACTAGATAGACTAGAGAAAGATGAGCTGGAGAGCTAATTAATAAAGGGCCTCTTGAGGAAGAGTGCACTTTACTAGACATGTTAAGATCAAGGACTTGACATGGGGATTTTTTTAAGGCCTTCACAAAAGGGAGGTACTTTGGACAGGGGCCCTCCATAACTACAATTTTTTAAAGTATTTTTTAATTTAAATTCAATTAATTAACACATAATGTATTGTTAGTTTCAGAGGTACAGGCCTGTGATTCATCAGTCTTATATAATACCCAGTGCTCATTGCATTATGTAATCACATGCCCTACTTAATGTCCATCACCCAGTTACCCCATCCCTCCACCCCACTCTCCTCTACCAATCCTCAGTTTGTTTCCTATGATTAATAGTCTCCTGTGTTTTTTCTTCCTCTCTGGTTTCATCTTTTTTCTATTTTTTCCTCTCTTCTGTTTTATTTCTTAAATTCCACATATCAGTGAGACCATATGATAATTATCCTTCTCTGATTGACTTATTTCACTTAGCATTATGTAATTTTTAATGAGAGTTGTACAGCTTCGGAATCATCTATGTAAAATCATAGAGACACCAAAGGCCTATGAAGAGAGTATGTTTGTTCTTTGCAAAAGTTTACAGGATCTTCCACCATTATGCTATACCTGTTCAAAGGTAACAGTTTTATGAGGACTGATGGAGGGAGGTGGATAGGGTGAGCTAAATGGGTCCCGGATATTAAGGAGGGTACTTGTGATGAGCGCTGGGTGTTATATGTAAGGGACGAATCACTAAATTGTACACCCGAAACAAAAAGAACAAAAAAGGGAAGGAAGAAAGGAAGGAGGGAAGGAAGGGAGGAAGGAAGGAAGGAAAGAAGGAAGGAAGGAAGGAAGGAAGGAAGGAAGGAAGGAAGGAAGGAAGGAAGGAAGAAAGGAAGGAAGGAAAAGAGAGAAGGTAACAATGATTAACAACCATAACCCATAAGCATTTTCTCAATCCTACAAGGATGTGTGGTATTGTGGCAATTGTTTTTTCACCGTGCACATTGGACTTCAGCAACCTTGTAGATTTACTCTGATCTTAAAATGGAAAGCAGCTTAAAGAATTTGAAAAGATTATTTGCTGTATCTATTACTAGTGATGCCTTAGAATGTCTCTTGCTAGAAAAGTGATTTTACCATACTAAATCATCAGAAACACTCTTGACCTACAGTGCCAATGGCTTTAAGTTTAACATAAGGTATTACTTATTTTGCAGTAAGACAGTTTTCCCTCAGATTAGCAGAGTGTGTTACTCGTTTCAAGTGGCCATAATTTCTAAAACTTGAAATGTGTTTGACACGGTACATTCATTTGCTGTGCTATTCCACCTGCTGTAGTTGATCATCTGGTGTCAATACATTAAACCACAGAGAATGTTAGCTCCGTTTGATTACAGGGAAAGAAGGAGGAAGAAAATTAGGCTATGGACCAAAGAAATTGAATACAAATTTCTATACAGGACTTGACACTAAATACCTCTGGCCTGCAAGAGAATTCAGTCTTTGACCCCTGGACTTGAGCTGCATTCTCTTACACATCAGATTTGCCTTCTTTTGGATAACAGTCTTATAAATGGATTTGTATTTTAATTGGGTGTCCACTGCTATTCTCTTGCAAATTATACCTACTAGTATTATCCCAGTTTCCTCTAAGAACAGCACAATCAAAAACAGTTCTGAAGTAGGTCATTCAGTCAAGTGCAGTCATCTTTATGATTTAGGTCCCCTCCTTTTCCTGTCCGAAGTGAAATGTACCCCATGATTCCCCTGTGCTTGGTGATTCAATTTTAGAAATTAATCATCAGTTCCCTGATCACTAGTAAATGTGGACTTATTATAACTTACTGACAATGCTATTCATTTAGGAAGAGCAAGCCATCTGTACCCTACAAAATAAAAGAGTTGGAAGGAGCTTTAAAATTCTAATATAGGATACAGAATATAGGATACTTTTGAAATCTGTCATGTAGTTGTAGATGAAAATGTAGTTTGCTAGATATCATATGGCTAAAATCAAGATAGTCATCAAGTGGGCTTTATTTATTGGTTCTGTAGGCCAGCTATAAGAAAGCACTCCCATAAAAAAGACAAATATACTTTGGAATATATACATCATTTAGGAGCTTATAGCTTTCAGTATTGCCATTTTGGCTTATTGCCTACTGCTTAGAAGCTGCAGATATTTAAAGATAGACTTGAATCTTGGGGATTATACATCCCTGACTCTGCTCATCAGTAAGACTTCTTTTGAGTCATAAATCTTTTTGCAATGAGGACTCTTATGTGGTTTTAGGAAATGACCATGTCATCTATGGTCTTGGGTAATTAATCAGGACTGCTATGCCATTTTGCTGTCTTTAGGGCTTCATACTGATGCATAGGGATCTTGAGTAAAGGACAACATACAAGATTAGCTAGCAAAAACAGGGTTTCCCAGAAGCTTACCATACCACTGAGAGTCATCTTGCTAGGACATCTTTTGGACTCGGTTTGATTTCATTTCAGTGAGGCACCTCTATGAACGCATGTTTCACTTTTCATAGCGAAGTGGGATTAAGGCGCACATACAGGTTGCTTGGTGTTAAGCAGTCTGCAGTAATCTCAGATGTTTATAAAGGCATGCGTTAAGAAAGATACGTGCCTTGTACCTGGGATCCAAGGAGTGGTGTGATACATCGGGTCTCGTGGGATATTATGTTAGGGTCACTCCTGTGGGAGAAGGAAGTTCCAGTTCTAAGCGAATCTGAACTTTGAAGTCATACCTCCCACTGGGATAATGTTTGATTAATATTTAATAAACCTGTGCTGACTCACAGTATTTAAATCATCTCTTAAAACATAGCTGCAATTACTTTAAAATTTTTCTAAAAATTAAAACCAAATATACTCAACTTTGGAAACTGAAATTTGTCTTTTTGTACATATGGACATTTTTTGTCTGACTTGAGTCTTCAGAAGTTATTTCCTTCATCATCATTTCATGAAGATTATTCATGGTTAAAAGATAAATGTTGCAATTCCTTTGAGCATGTAACAGTGGTTTAGATCTTTAAGCATGAACTTATTTGAAACGGTCACGGATAATCCTGCTATCGCCTCTCTATATTGGGTGACTTATTTTTCCTACCTTCTCTAGTTTAGAGACAGTTTTTCTTGAGTAAAAGAAATAGTGAATTTATATCTTGTTGTTTCTATAATCTCCTATCATATCTAATCCTTTCTAAGTTTCCAAGGCCTACAAGTGTCAGAGTTGGGACTTGAATTCAAGACTCTCTAACACCTAAGCTGTTAACTACTCATTATATTGGAATTTAGTCAAGCTAAAAAATTCAGCTTCCTTTTGTTCATTGCCTGCTACAGAATTGGGGTCAGGGTTTTCTGTTCTGTGAGGCAGCCATTAGTTTTTCAAGAAGCTTATAGAAACATATGCCTTATAGAGTTCTTCACCAGGTTTTAGAAGACAAGGCGGAAAAAAAAGAAAGGGAAAAAGAAGTCATGTTTATCCAATTGGTGTCCAATCCAATGGCATATGTTTGTCCAATCATGTCTCCCTTCACCCTAGCTTCTGTCTGTTCTAGAAAGACTCCAAACTTTTGGGGACATTTTGCACTAGTGTGGCACTAGGCAATCTTGCAAGTGTTTTAGCTTTTAAACAGTGAAGCAACTTTTTTAGATTATCTAACTCTGAAATGATACAACCAGAATAAAGATACAGAGGACCTACAGGAGGCCAGCCTAAACCCTTCTCACTTATTTCAGTAAGTTCTACTTTACATCAGCCTATGAAGCTACATAAAGCATATTTATGTTTTATGGCCCATTTGACTACTCTGTGAGAGCTTCAGAATGTTGGAAACACTGTTTTCTCCAGGAGGGAGACTCTGATTGGCCCGGCCTTTATGGATATTGGCATTTGTATGTTCATTATTGTTCTCATGAATTCTGCATTCCAATACTTGTGTGTACATAGTGAAATGATTGTTTCTATTATGATCCTGATCCTAAGGCAGAAAAAAAAAGAAAAGTAATAAATTAGATTCAATTACCTAGAGTGTCTACATAATTGTAGTACAGTTTTATTAAATTAAAGATAGTTATCAGAATAGTTCCAGTTTCTCAGAATTAGATGTCTGAGAAAACTACAGAGAGGAAACCTGTATAGCTAAGCACAAAATCTGTACATTTTAGTTTTGTCTGGCATTTATCTAAGCATATAAAATGGACCTAGTGTGTGACTTAGGAGGTCACCCTTCTGAGTCTTCATTTATTCATCTATAAAATGTTACAAATGTGATGTCATTTACAAATTCCTTCATCTCGAAGATCCTATCATTCTAATGTGGAATTGTTCCTCAGTTGTTATAAAACATTTATTTTTTAACTTAAAAATTTTTTAAATATTTTATTGACTTATTTGACAGAGAAAGAGACAGTGAGAGTGGGAATACAAGCAGGGGGAGTGGGAGAGGGAGAAGCGAGCTTCTCACTAAGCAGGGAGCCTGATGTGGGGCTTGATCCCAGGACCCTGGGACCATAACCAGAGCTGAAGGCAGACGCTTAGTAACTGCGCCACTCAGGTGCCTCAAAACATTTAATTTTTATTACAGTTTCATTAAACGTGTTTCATAAACACACATGCATTTGATGCTTTAAAGCTGTTAGCCTATCCAAGACCGTGACTGTTCAGAGATTAATGATTTTCTAAATAAATGTTGTAATTCAAAATAAAGAAGTATGAAAAGGAGTACAGGAAACCTCATTTAGAGTGGAGTCAAAAATCCTCAAAGGGGGCACTGCCGCTGGCATGCCATTGGTTGAAGGCTGCATAACCAGCAAGAAGAAGAAAGATAAGAATTATCTTGACAAGGGTGGACACTTTTTCACATAGCAATTTCACTTCTTGCTTTTAAGAAAAAGAAGGAATATCTCTAAATGCCCGGCAACAACCCAATAACCACACTTAAAACTAATGAGAAACCATCACGAACTCAAACTTGTTTTTCTCCAATGAATTTTTAATTAAAACAACCCACCTCAGTTTCCTTCTAAAACCTAATAAAGGCTGACCTTCCCTTTGTCTCTTCAGACCTGCCTATGGTTTACCATGGTTGGCTTGCCCTAAAGTGTAATTCTCTTGCAATTCCCAAATACACTCATTTTGTTAGAAAAGTAACTGGTTATTTTTTTTTAAGTTTGACAGGGGGAAATATTTGTGCTTTTTTGCATTGTGTCAATGCAGTGATTTTTTAAAAATTAAGAGTAGATGGATATTTAAACATCAAAAAGAGCTGCTTGAAATACTGAATGCTGTATTATTAAAACTCACCAACTGAAGTTTGCTGACAAGAGGAATAATCATAAAACATAACCTTTTATTTCATCAGAGAAAGTCATGTCTGCCCAAGATCTGAAGCCCAACATCCATAAAATGGTTTCATACAAGTGACATCCTACTCAAAACAGCTATCTGCAAGGAAAATAAATGGGATTTAATCTGCCATAAAATGAATTGCACAATTTCTTTTTCTTGGGGAAGTCATGCCTTTGTGACATCGGCAAGCCGTAACAGTTTTTCTGTGAAAAGAAGCATTTCTTTCTATGCCAAACCCATATTAATTCAACCATGTGGAGTTTTCCTCCAGAAGAAGTGGATGGGCTTACCCAGCACCTGGTGATGGGAGCTCCCATCCTCTACCATTAAAAACACTGATTTCAAACATGAGCCCTAAATAATCATTCAATGCAGAGATAGAGAAGTTTTAAGATGCTTAGTTATTAAGGATGAAATATGTAAAACTTGTCACTCAGCCACTTAATGTCCTACAAAAAACTGGCAATTTCATATGCTTCAAACTAATATTTAAGAAGAGAACAAAACTGCAAGAGAACAAAATGATAGAAAAATGACAGGTAGCTGACCCTTATCATGTCTTCAAAATAAAAATATTTTTTAAAAAACCTTAATAGAGACTTACAGAGCAAATATAAGTACTTACAGCTCCCCCACCCCCACTGACTACTCTATAGGGGTATTTTAAAAGACATCTCACAATAGAACTATGGTATGAGGGGCGCCTGGGTGGCTCAGTTGGTTAAGCGACTGCCTTCGGCTCAGGTCATGATCCCAGAGACCCAGGATCGAGTCCCACATCGGGCTCCCTGCTCGGCGGGAAGCCTGCTTCTCTCTCTCTCACTCCCCCTGCTTGTGTTCCCTCTCTGGCTGTGTTTCTCTCTGTCAAACAAATTAAAAAAAATCTTTAAAAATTTTTTTAAAAAAAGAACTATGGTATGGAATGGTATGGTATGTTATAGCCATGGTTTTCATTCATTTATCCCATTCATTTAAGTAAACAAAATAGTTTTAATGACAAAGGGGAAGAAAGCAGTAGCAAAATTTTCAGCCATGAAATTTATTCTAATATTATATGTGATCTCTAACATACAGTACAACCAGACAATGAAACTCATGTTGTACCTTTTCATTCTATCATACATTTTCCAAAATACTTACTTTTGTGTTCAAAATTGGCCTAAAAGTGTTTCATTCCAATGACTACACTCTCTCAAAATCTATTCTCATATTCTACAGTGGAACATTTTAAGATATTTTCTGTTAAAACTAACAACATAAAGTATCTATTTGATGGAAGTTTCCACAAGCATACCTTTGTAAGTTAAATATAAATCCTGCTGAAACTGAAGTTAATTTAATCAAATTTAGATATATCATTACTTTCTTTAGAGGACAGAAGAATAGAGTCCCCATAAGAATCTTTTGCAGTGTTCTGAACCTACAAGGGCCAGTGTTGTAAAGACTAATTCATATAACAATTCATTAAGAATAACATATGCCTTAAGAGTATGTCAAGGTCCTTTATTTTAGTCTGCAAAATAAGCACCTACTTAAAACAGGCTTCTACTAAAATAAATAAAGGACTCTAGTAGTAATCATGAGGACTGTAAATGTGTATATAACACTCAGTAACATTCCTGAAAACTGGAGAGCTTATTCACATTTGCTATATAGAAGAAAAAGGATACAACAAAATGCTATTTTAAACATTAAGGCAAAGATACAGCTCTACAAGAATATGTAACTCTCGTTAGCTTTGTCAAACTGTTTACGTAGACATGTACATCACGTGAGATTGGATTTTTAATTTAAAAGTAGAGAGATAGAAATCCCAGAAGTGCTTTGCCTTCTGAGATAGACTCTATCAAAGCCTATTCTGCCACTGATGGGTAACACTCATATTTTATGAGCACAAAAATATTTTTATGAGTTAATTTTGTATTTTGTAACTTCCAAAACTTACTCTTGTGGGTTATAAGTTCATCTTCCTCTGACCTTGAGAACACCTTGCTGTTTTACATTCATATTTATGACTCCAGGAAACAGTGCCATTTTATGTTTGACTCCCTTTCAACCACAAATGCTAAACTAATTGGTAAAATGGAACTACTTTATTATAACTATACATTTCACCATAATGTCACATGATATTTAAATTTATCAGCAGAAATCAGAAGAGCTTTCTTTCAATTTGTTAGCAGGTGATGCTAAATTTCTAAACAAAAAAAATAAGCAGTTCTATTTTATAACATTTCTTAGTTCCTCCTACTTATTAGTGTTTAATATTGTATTTTTCCGTTAAAGAGCAATTATCCAAAATATGAATATCAACTCTAAACAATTCCAAGTTTCATCACAGTGACTCACTCTCAATAAATCTGAGACATAAAAATTGCATGTCTCATAGTCTAGTGGAGTATCTGATGGAATACCAGCACTAAAACATTTTTGTTGACTGTCATCTCAGAATCTTCATATGCACTTTAGTGTTAGTATTTTATCAGATAAAATAGAAATGCACTATCATACTTTATCTATTTTATGACCTTTTCTCACTGGTGATATCTTCCAACTTCGAATAGTTATAAAACGGGTGCTAACTAATTTGTCTGCTTAGAGAAACTTTCCTTAATGTACACTTGGAGACTACTTGAGTAAAACAGAACCAAATTCAAGACCATCATTACTATTTGTGAAGTGATTTAAAGTATTCACATTATTTTAAAGATGCATAAACACTTTCAACCATGAAAGGAATTGGAGATTTTTATGGTAATGTGGATCTTTAAAAAAATTGCTTGGCTATTGGCTGATCAGATATATATTTCTATATATATTATAGATATACATTTCTTCTCTACTTCCTGAACTTGGCATGGGAATTATTGAATGATTATAAAGCAAAATAGATCTATAAAATGTTAGGAAAAGGAGAAAAATTGGCAAGAGAAGGAATGATGGTAATAACCTGAAATTAAACATAAAACGCTATAAAATGAGTTCATCAGAAGGCAAAGCAAATGTCAAAAATTTGTGAAAATGCCAAAATTTATCAAAGAAATGTAATGATAAATGTAAAATTAATACCTAAAATAACGTAGGGAGAATGTTATAGGACTTCTATCCTAACCTTTCCTTAGTGATTTAAAAAATCCAGTATCAATTGCACACTAAAAAACAAATAACTAATGGAAAAATTTGTTCATAATAATATACACAAAAGAGGAAATTTTAAAAATTATGCTATTTACGCCTTGAACCCCAATTTTGAAATACATGGACGTTATTCTGAAATTTTGATTTGCATAAAAAGTACACAAGGATCATGTTGACATAAAAATTCTGATACAGGGGCGCCTGGGTGGCTCAGTTGGTTAAGCGACTGCCTTCGGCTCAGGTCATGATCCGGGAGACCCTGGGTCAAGCCCCACATCGGGCTCCCTGCTCAGTGGGGAAGCCTGCTTCTCCCTCTCTCACTCCTCCTGCCTGTGTTCCCTCTCTGGCTGTGTTTCTATCAAATCAATAAAATCTTTAAAAAAAAAATTCTGGGGCGCCTGGGTGGCTCAGTTGGTTGAGCGACTGCCTTCGGCTCAGGTCATGATCCCGGAGACCCGGGATCGAGTCCCACATCGGGCTCCCTGCTCGGCGGGAAGCCTGCTTCTCCCTCTCTCACTCCCCCTGCTTGTGTTCCCTCTCTGGCTGTGTTTCTCTGTCAAATAAATAAAAAAATCTTTAAAAAAAAAAAAAAAAAAAAAAATAAAAAAAAATAAAAAAAAAATTCTGATACATCTGGTTGGAGCCTGAGATTCTGCGTTTCTAATAAGCTTCATTCGACGTGGTACTGATGTTTCTGATCCATAGACCACACATGGAGAAACGATTTAAGCTATCCGCAGAAAAGTACACTGGGTTTCTTCAAAGTTGTTGGCTTTGCTAGGTTGGGAGAATAGTTTCTAGTCTCTGATTTTCCCTCTAGCTTGTACATGGAGCATAACAGGTCTTTCTGAAACTGAAATACTCAACTCCTACCCTTCCTGACCAGGCAGTTTGGAACAAGCAGGGGCAAGTGAGAATGAGTATGTGCGCTTGTTCTGAGTGTGTGCACCTGTTTTTGCAAAGGTTGTAGCTTCATACCTGCATTAAGGGACGGGTGTCAGCAACTCTCCTGTGACTATCCTAATGTGAACTTGGATTCATCTAAGCACACAAAGTTTGGAGAACTGTCAGGTTCAAATATGCCCTATATCTGAGGTTAAACCCCAGCTTATTTCACACATTTCAACATTTTCCATGTGGATGCTGTTAAGGTTGCCTGGAATTTGGAGATAAGCCCAGGATTAGTGCTGCTTTCAAGTCATCATGAAGCCTTGTTATAGGCCTCAAGTTAAGTTGTTAAATGTATTTCTGAGAGCTTACTGGAAAAAAAAAATAATCACATTCACTAACTTTGGGTAGCTTCAGGCAGGAAAAATGGTGTTCTTGTTGAAAACTTCCCTGCAGGCCTAGACCTTCATGTGTCTATAGACAGAGGGCTTCTGATAAGAGGCTAAAACAATATTCTGTTTCCCAAGCTTGCTTTAGGAAGAATATCTACACTGAGAACTGCTGGAGAGGGCTTGGACCTGTTTGGGGTAGTTTTGTTTTGTTTTGTTTTGTTTTGTTTTGTTTTGTTTTGTTTCTTTATAACTGGGTCAACCCTATTCAAGCAGAGTTTTAAAAATTACTTTGAAATATTCAAAATTATTGTATAATTATAAAATACTTTAGTATTTTTTTCTCAATTGCTATGAAAACAACTACTACACAATTTGCCAGTTACTCGAGAGCTTATACTTTTTGGAACTCTGAATTCCAACTGATATTAAACTGGTTCTATTAAAATAGCTAACATGTTGGCTCTTCTTTTTTTTTTTTTTCTTTGCATATGTAGCTCTTCTATTGTCCTAGAGGACATAAAACATAAGGCAGATATTTAATTAAATCTTGTCAAAATTTTATTGCCTCTGGCCAAAATTTTATTGCAGAATATCCAGAAAAGCTCTAATGCAAAGGTGTTTAGATGAATATTGACCACACTTGAAATTGGACTATATTTCTGAAAATAAAGTGTAACATTTCAGAAATAATTTCCAAAAGGAAGCAAAAAAAAAAAAAAAAAAAAAAAACCTATCTTCCTATACTTTAAATTTTGTCTGACCTACTTAGTTTTATTTTTAAAAAAATGGTGGTGGGGCACCTGGGTGGCTCAGTTGGTTGAACGACTGCCTTCGGCTCAGGTCATGATCCTGGAGACCCGGGATCGAGCCCCGCATCGGGCTCCCTGCTCGGCGGGAAGCCTGCTTCTCCCTCTCTCACTCCCCCTGCTTGTGTTCCCTCTCTGGCTGTGTTTCTCTCTGTCAAATAAATAAAATCTTTAAAGAAAATTAAAAAAAAAAATTGGTGGAAAAGACCCTACATGTTGCAGCCTTACAGTTTCTGGGTTGTCCAAAAAATGTATAAATATACTTTAAAGTATAATAATTTTTAACAGTATGTGTAGAGATAATATCAGAATAAAAAGGAACAACAAAACTTTCTGTGTGTTAGAGTCTCTGTAAACATAAGGTGTTCTAAGATATCTTCCTCCTCTTATAATGGAGAAAATACATTTGAAAGAATTTCGATAAACAGTCATGTAAGATCCCTCATGTAATATAAGGAGGTGACATGTTCTTTTTATTCTCCTTTTGATGAACCTCTAGAATGTCATTTTTCTTTCACATTTGTAGTCGGTTACTTGCTTATTGGAAAATTTGATTTTTTAAATGTTAAAGCATTAATTTTCCAACATGCTATGAATTACCACAATTTGTCTTCACATGCCCTCTGACTTTTGTTCTGGTTCTGGAGATGACAGATGATAGAGAGAGAAATGATAGATATATGGATAGATAGAGATTCTTGTGGAATACATTTGATTAAACTGAGAAGATCCTCCCAGAGAAGTATGGACACTATTTATATTATAGTAGTAGGGGACTATTTGATGAGTAGAAATCAATAGTTGAGAGCAATTATTCTCCTTTGCAGTGCACCATTCACTCAACAATCCAAGGCAGCTTTCCTTCCTGACCTCTCTATGAGGAGTTACTTAGATAAATAAGGACTTATCTCCATTTTGATTAAAAAAAAAAAACTGAGACACAGAATTCATTAACCTGATGTCATATAGTTAAAAGTTGGTGTTGGAATTCCAACTTATATTCATCATGTTAATGTTCTGTATTTCCCATAATTGAGGAAGCAGGACTGATGTTTTTCAGGTCCACCTAACCCCTCATATTCTATTAGAAGAGAGTTTTAAAATCTGAAACAAAATCTGGAAAACAATCTTTTCCTATTCCATGTAACTTTAGCATTATGATATATATTCTAAAGGATTACAAAAGTATTTTTATCACTTATTTCTTTACACATATCAATAGGTTAACGTAATGAAAAGCAATATTCAAAAATGTTTAACCTTTTGAAAGTTTAATGTTCATAAAATAATACTTTCAACTTGATAGCTCATAGGAATAGAACCTACCAAAACTTTTAAAATCATTGTTATCCTTAAAAACGTCTAATAGAAAAGTCAAAATCACCATTGCTATACCAAATAATCCTTTTTCTCCTGTCCTACTTCTCTTACACTAATCACATTGACAGTCTTCTGTCATTTACTTCCCAGGTAATATTATATGCAGAAAGATAGTCCATCAAAGTAGCTACTGTACAAAAGATGACAGTGATTTGAAGTCAAGACAAATGTAGATGCCACTACTTTCTCCCTCTTTAAAGATGTTCAAGTGAAAAATGCCTCTGAGAAATATTCAGAAAAAAAAAAAAAAAAAAGCTCCATAAACCACAATTTTCTGCTACCAAGTGTTTCCTACTGTATTATCCCCAGGTCAAAATTCTGCTGTAATGAACAGTTTACCAAGACAAAGTTAATTATGTAGAAAATGCTCCACAAATACACTCTATTTCTCTTAATACCAGTGAACCACGAAAGACCGTTTTTTTTGGTGATATGCAGCCTCCGGTCTTTATTCTCCCTTTTCATTCTTTTATTTAAAAGCAAAGTTTAAAGTTTTAGCTTTAACGCATTAAAATGCTCATTTTTAGCCCGAGTTATAATGACTACTTTGGAATATTAGACTTGATTAGAATAAAAAAGACATCAATATGTTATTTAAATAAATTTTTAAGTAATAAATTTAAGTTTTGGATACTGGCTTGCACTATTGAATAGTACTGAGTGGATGTCTACGCAATGCAAGGCAAAATCTGCTTTGAAATCAACCTAAATTACAAAGTTGGCAGTTTACTATTTTAGTGGAATGATGTTAGACAACCTCATTTTGTCATATAAACTCCAAGACATACTTGTAGTAGGTAAAACGTGAATAAGTATTTGAGGTATATAATTAAAGACTGGACCTCTGTTAAAGCAACATTAAGATTAACACACTCAATAGTTTTGCTTTTACATAATCTTGGGAGATTATGAAGAAGCTGGCATTTTTGTTGCAAATTTAAATTTCCAAAACTTCAGTTTTCCCATTTGATTTCAAGATGCACAAGGGTAATATACAATTAAGCTCTTTTACTGCCATCCTTTCTTATAGATACACAGTACAATTCAGCAGAACATCTTCATGCAATGAACTACAAGGTAGAACATTTATTCCCAAATTGATGAACATCATTAGAAAAGGTTTCCTCCTGTCCACTAGATCTGCCCATAAAGAGAAACTTTACCTTCTCCACAGTATTAACGATTCTCACATTCAGACCAAAGATGATGAATGAAGTCCTAATCTCAAGAAATGTTATATAATTTTATTCCCCTGTCTTTTATAAACCATATAATATTTCTCAGAATGGTAGAAATATTAAAACTTATGTCAAAGAGTCAAATTTTCTGATACATACTGGACTTTTCTGGATATTGTTCAGATATGATAAAATAGCTAAAATTGCTACATAAAAATAATTGTGTTACTTACCATCTCCAGTATTCCTGAAGTAACACAAGCACAGCCTACAGAATGTATCCTACTGGTAAATAATAGAGCAGATGCCTTTCAGAAACAGGAGCAGATTTTATAAATCTACTGGAATATTTCCCCATTGATATGTACTTATAATAACATATTTTACAGTGTTTGTCCTGAAGCTGAAAGTAGAATTTGAGGCATTTTGCCAACACCTGTCTAATTTACAACAAAATGTAATGCAAATTTCTTACAGTTTCCCAAACAACACCAATATCTTTTCATTCAGTTTCTCTTGCATTTGGCCAATATTTATGATATCACAACATAGTCAGAACTTCATAATTATCTTTCAGATAGAATCAGAAAGAAACATCACAATAATATTCTAACTTTTTAAAAGCCTGTAATGATTATGTAGATAATAACAGAACCAGATAAAATATTAACTGTATCTTACCTCTATCACTGAAGTCATCTACCAGAATGATTTCCGCTATCAGACTCTCTGGGGTCCGGTTAATTATACTGTGGATGGTACGCAGGAGTGAAGTCCAACCTTCATTATGAAATGGGATAATGATGCTGGTGTTTGGCAGCCTTTCCAGGTACATCTTGTGCTTACAACTAGAGACGACAGAAGAAAACAGCAATGTCAAAGGCAAAACTATATTCTATTACTCACTGTTATCAAACATCTGGGAAAACTAAACTTTGTTTATTACTTTTCCAATCAGTGCTTGTACGTCATAATCACTCAGTTCATTCATTAATGATCCCTTTCGCATGTACTCTTATTAAAATTATTATTTATCCTTTTTTTGTATGTGAGACTCAGATGCCAGGTAAGAAGTGTACTGAAACATGTTCTTGTTGATGTAAAATATTCCTAATGTTACCTAATAGTGAGAAAAAGAAATTTTATGAGTTAAAATTGTTTCCACTTAGCACATGGTTAAGGTTTAGATGGGTTCCCTGGGAAGTTCTGGAAATCCAACTTCTGTAATAATTGTGCTTAGTAAATAATCAGTTTGGGTCGTGGTGTGTTTCAATGGCTGGGCAACATTTAAGCTCTATGAGGAAAAACACTTTTATAATGAAATATAAAGAGTTACTCTTAAACAAATATATACTGATACAACCACATAATAAGATTACATTAAGATCCAAACCCAGACATTATCACATTTCTAGTGGAAATTATAACCAGAAATCCCATGTTGCTTTATGAGGAATATCTGAGGTACCAAAAAGAACATAGTCTTTAACTTTTGGCATAGCTAAAAATAATTTATTATGTGTAACTGCTATTTTTGTATATTTATGATTTATTTAATTAGTTTGTAAGCCACACAAGGGCAGGAACCCGGTCTCAGATCTCATTTACTTCCTAGTTCAGCAGGTCGACCAAGCTTTATTGAGGATGATGAATTCACTTAGTTTTTGCAAAATCATTAAGTTACTTCAAAACTGAAATAGAGGGTGCCTTGGTGACTCAGTAGGTTAAAGCCTCTGCTTTCAGCTCAGCTCATGATCTCTGAGTCCTGGGATCTAGGCCTGCATCTGGCTCTCTGCTCAGCAGGGAGTCTGCTTCCTCCTTTCTCTGCTGGACTCTGCCTACTTGTGATCTCTCTCTGTCAAATAAATAAATAAAATCTTAAAAAAAACCTCTAAAATAGAGTAAAATTTCAATAAATTATCAAATTCAATGATTTTTCTCATATGGATAACTTGAAAACAAAAAAACAGAGTGGCAATCTAGAAATAAAGAATTTCAATTTAAACGCAGAAACAATGCATTTAGCTTTAGCTTTTGTCAGGATACTGGCTACTATTTAGTTTAGATGAGGAAACAAACCATAGCATGATTTGAAGTATGCATAGATTCTACCAATATGTAGAGAAATGCACCAGAATATTTCCAGCATTACTTAAAATATTTTTTTCCAGTCATTTCAACACTTTATATAGTAAAATCTCAATAGGCTATAGTAAATATTGCTGTGGATCTACAACAAAAGTTGTCTTACAGCGTGGGAAAACATGACAATGCAATTAAAGTCAATTAAACTAAATATCCTAGAAAACAAGAGTAAATATTTTAGATAAATAATTTGAATCTATAAATATAAACATTTCCTTTTGCATTCTGTCCATTTATTTCAATTATTAAACTCAGAATTTATTATTTGTAACAGTACCTATAAAACAAGTCGATTTTGATGTTTTTAAATATGATGAAAAGAGTTGGAAAAAGATCAAGGTCATACCATCAAATGGGCATTAAGTGCTAGAAAAAAATGTGAAACTCATTTTAGGATAACACAGAATGGTTAAAAAATACATAATAGCATATGAAACAGATCTGTGAGTGATTTCCAAGGAAGTATTGTGAGATGGATGCTTTCACATATAATGTGCAAATCTGGAAAAGAGTACTAAAGTAATTCAGTACACCTTCATTATAATCATGTAGAGCCATCCATTCTTCTCAACAAAGCCAAAGACCCAGATAATTGTATTTCACTAGTCAAGGACAGTATGTCCTTGTGCAAATCATCATACCTTACAACACAATTGGGAATGCAACTGATATTCCCAAAAAGGCAAATTATTTTTCAAACGTTAAGATGAGACATTGTACACATCACTTGCTTATTAATTAAAATAAGCATTGCATTCAGAGCAATACCCTAGAAGCAATCAATAGTGATTTTTTTTAAAGATTTTATTTATTTATTTGACAGAGAGAGAGACCACAAATAGGCAGAGAGACAGGCAGAGAGAGAGGAGGAAGCAGGCTCCCTGCTGAGCAAAGAGCCCAATGTGGACCTTGATCCCAGGACCCTGAGATCATGACCTGAGCCAAAGGCAGAGGCTTAACCCCCTGAGCCAGCCAGGTGCCCATCAATAGTGACTTTAACAGTCCTCCACTAATCTATTCAGAAAATAGGCAGACACAAAAAGATGCAGGACTGATCCTATGCAAATAAGGCTTTCTTTCATAAAAGTGTTTTCAATAATTTCTATCTCTGTGAGCTCAAACTTTTATCACACATACAATGTGAAAAGATCTCTTCTACTCATTCATTCACTTAAGTTACAAATAATCTACTGAGGTTTGCTATAAGCCAGGATCCAAAATGGAGAAGAAACAATCAGCAAGACCAAATCCCTGACTTCAAAACATTTACAATATAATAGGAGATACAGAATGGAGAGTTACAATTTTAAACTTAAATTTGGAAAGTGTTGCAGTAATTCCAGTAAGAGTTAAAGGTGGTCTGCAAGGTTAGGTTCAACATATATTTGGGGATGGAACTGACATGACTTGGTAACTGGGGAAAGTAGTTTAAGGAAGACTCCCAGTTTTGGACATATGCAATTGATCTTATGAAATACAAACTTACATAATGGCACAGTGAGCGAGGGGCACATCTCAGGGGTGCAAGTCTTGAGGGTGAAGATGAGTTGAATTTTGACCACGTTAAAGTTGAAGTATCAAATATCCTGTTGAACACAGCAATCGCATACATGGTATACACATCTATTTGTCTATTTGTCTATGTATAGATGCGTTTCTGTATCTATGTGCATGTAGATGTTTTTGGTTCAAGAAATGATCTGTTTTACTGGAGGAATAGGCTTGTGAATGATAGGATATAGCAGATGGTACCAGTGGACCATCAAGAGTTCCTTAGCATTCACTAGCTCACGCATGCCAAGAGGAACCTTAAAAATAAATACCTGCAGATAGCCAACCTAGTGCTTTCTCTCATCTCTGGACAAAAGGAGATTTTATTATTAATTATATATAATTATATAAAATAATTATATATTATTATTATTAATGCCCTGGGAGCATGTATCAACCAACAAAGGAGGGAAGCTGAGAATAAACAGTCCTATCGTGAAAGAACTCTGAGATATTTTCTGTATTGTGTACCAGATCTTCCCAGCGGACTGAGCCTCAGTTGCCCACAGAGATAAGCATTTTACAGTGTATCTTTATAGTGTATCTTTTACTGGCTTTTTCCCTTTCCTGTTTTACCTCCTCATTCAGCATCCCCAGGTACTTTCTGTGATTCCTCCTCAAAATTACTATAGTTAAATTTTTGTCTCAAGGTCGTTTCTAAAGGAACCTGTTCTTAGAGGCATATAAATTATGCTGTGCTTGTCAAAAACAGTCTCCTCAACATAAAGTGATGGTCAAAATTCTTTAAGAAATATTACTTTATTGGTTATGAAGCTTGCAGTTTGTTACACCTGGAGATATTTTAAAATAAGGGTTTTTTTTTTATACTTTCACATAAGCCATTTTTCATACAATCCATATTTTCATATAAGTCACACAAGCCATTAAGTAAGAGAGGTTTTATTTCTTTCAATTTCTTAATTTCTGATGCTCTGTTCAGAGCCTTCTCTATGGCTATGAAACACAGCTATCAGGACTTGACATAGTGTACATATAAATATAGCCTCATCCTTATCATCAAACTATTATGAGTAAAGTTACCTTCTTTACATGAATGTGTGTAAGGATAAATTACAATTTTTCAATCAGACCAACATGGAAAACTCTCTAATTTCTTGTGCTGATAATAATTTCTCAAATATTAAAAAATCATACTTTATACATCAGACTAGGTTCACGTGAGGGCTTTGCCACTTAACCTGTGTGACAATGGATAGGTTATTTAAATTCTGAAAGACCAGTTTTCTCATGTGGCACAATGTAGGGGAAAATGAGAATTAAGTTACATGATCCATGCAAAGAATTTATACAGTGGCATATCTGATCATAGCAAGGGTTTGATAAATACTGCCATTATCGTTATTGCTGTTCTTGCTTTTTAATTGTTTTTTTACCTGTCAAGTCCTGTATGGAAGGAGGGAAGAAATTAGGAGAGACAGAGACTGACTGCATGAGGGAAAGTGAGAGACAGGTAGGATATGAAGATGAATAAATTATAGTTTCTTCCCTTAAGGATTCACAGACCAGTAGACAGATATATAAAATGATTAGACTCAAAGGAGACAAGTGACATAATAGATGGCACACAGCAATCAGGGCCCAAAGGAAGTATGACTAACTTTGTCTGAAAGAATTAGGGAAGTCTTTATAGATGAGTCTGTCTGTGAAGAATAGATCATAGAAGGTCTTTAAAGTGATTCTAAGGAATCGGGATGTTAGTCTGAAGTCAACGTGAAATATTTCACATGTTGTTAGTGATGAGGAAATCAGGACCATGTTTACATATTCCTCTGGTACCATGCAGACAATGGAGATAGCAGAGAGGAGACAGAAAGACTGGAGATTGTAATAGCTTCGGCAAAGGATAATAAGGATGCTGATCTGACTTTTTACTCTAAGGAAAACTAGCCTCTTTGTGACAGGGTTTAATCTGGTTGACTTATATTTAGTTGTTCTAGTACTTAACCTGCTCCAGAGAAAAGTGAATTCACTCCCAACCTCAGCCACTGGATTCTGGGATTTGGGCTCCAGATGACTGCTTCTTAGTATTACTAGAAATAATGAAGCATATCCAGGACTTTCTTAAGAATCTGCAACCTGGGGCACGTGGGTGGCTCAGTGGGTTAAAACCTCTGCCTTCAGCTCAGGTCATGATCTCAGGGTCTTGGGATTAAGGCCCGCATCAGCTCTCTGCTCAGCAGAGAGCTGCTTCCTCCTCTCTCTCTACCTGCCTCTCTGCCTACTTGGGATCCTTCTCTCTGTCAATAAATAAATAAAATATATTAAAAAAAGATTTAAAAAAAAGAATCTGCAACCGGTGTATTTTAGGCTTAATCTCAAGTTAGGTGGAGAATGGAAGTATGCTAAATATGCAGACAATACGGTAATATGGAACTGTGTTGAAGAAATAAGTAAAGAAAGGTCAAACACAATTTATATGTTTATGGTTACAGACAGGTAGCAAATTCACAAGCAGTAAATAGGGACCAATTAAAACATTTGTTGCACTAAGATTATAGGAATATGGATGAAAATGCCTGTAATTATGGCATTTCATATTGCTGTGTTATTTTAAAATAAAAATTTGCATAAAATTAACTTGGACTCTAAGAATGGCTTAGAGATGAGCCATTAAGTAAGAGATGTTACATAACATCTCTTTGTTAAGTAAAAATTTACCTAAATGGATGGTAAAAACACTCTTCAAATATTAAATGTGCCAGAGACAAAACAGTTTAAATTCTTTAAAAAGTTACTTGAGAGAAATGACAAATCACGAAGGTATTTAAAAATGTTAACAAAATATCATCTATAAATAGTTTGCTAAACTATTCCTATTAGATAAAAATAAATGGAAAATTTATCATACTCTTCTGTGTTTTCTCAGAACAAAATACACAAACATTTTCTGATATTCCTTACTGGTATTTGTTAAGCCAAAAGATTTAAAAATTATTTTTAGTTTACAGCATTATTTTAAATATAATGTTACTCCCTTCATATTTACATTAATTTGTCTTATAATGTCATTGGTTTCACCAAAAAAATTATTATTTCAACAATAGCAATAGGCCAAACAATAAATTTTAATTCAGATATATAAAATAAGTACCAGACTTATTAGTGATATGTATATATATATATTTATGTATTTATTATATATATATTTAAAAGAGTTATTTTATTATTTATGTAATACATGTCAACATTTTTACTGTGGGCATTTAGCTGAGCTTGCATTTGAGGTTCTTAAGACCTTTCACATTCTCCTCACCATCACATAAAGATTCTGATGTGGAGAACAAAAGAAAAAGAAAAAAAAATAATAAATTTCCTTACAGCTTATACAGCCCAGTGACAAGTCCTTGAGATGGGCAAGTGAGCTTCCTTTAGGAACTCAACTTCTGCGATGCTAGATACTTTGCTAACGGCAGAAGTCAATCTTAGCTTAACATTAGCACAACCTCCAGGATCTTCTAAGTCTCTAACATACCAAAATTCTTTTGGAAACTTCCTTTATCTCTATCTCGAGTCCTCCACACCCCCCCCCCCCCCCAAGATACATGTTATTAGCCATCATCCTCCAAGCATATGGCCTCCTGGTATACATCTGAAGGGTCTCATGACTAAGGTTTTACTAGACAGTAGTAAACTACCTTTTCCTAAAAACAGCTAGCCCCTCAAAGTCCAGGAAACCTTGCTTCCAAATTCCTTAGAGTTTTACACTATGCCTGTTCTCCTCCCCCTCCGTACTTGAAAGTACATAATCAGCCACTCCTCAGGACCCCAATGTAGCTCTTTCTGCCCAGGGATCTTGTCCTGGTGATTTTTTTTTTTTTTTTTGAGATTTTATTTATTTGACAGAGAGAAACACAGCCAGAGAGGGAACACAAGCAGGGGAAGTGAGAGGGAGAAGCAGGCCTCCCACAGAGCAGGGAGCCCGATGTGGGACTTGATCCCGGGTCTCCAGGATCATGACCTGAGCCAAAGGCAGTCGCTTAACCAACTGAGCCACCCAGGCGCCCCTTGTCCTGGTGCTTTAATAGAACCACCTTTTTATACCAAAGATGCTTCTAGAATTCTTTCTTGGCTGCTTGCTCCAGAACCCCAACATTTTCACATGGTATTCCCTCCTACTGCCCAAGGCTAAATATTTAGTTTTGGATACACTATCAAAACACACATTTTAAAAATTCAGACTCTTGGATTGCAAGATTTGAATTACATATTTGAGTGAACGTTTTTGCATATTCCAATCCATACGTCATTTTATTAGTTTACCTAATGTATAGCTTAACTTTTTGTTTTATTGCTTGTTTTTCTATACGCTTATATTAAATTTATCAGTCAGAATGTTATCTTGTGGTCATAAACAACCCCAAATGCCAATGCCTCAAAACAATGAATATTCTTTCTTGCTGTTCTATTCGTTTACCACCGTTTGGCAGGGAAGTCTCTGTTCACTGCAGTCAGTGTGAACAGCCAACATTTTTACCACTGTTCATCACTCCGCCAGAGGTAAATGAGAACCCTGTTGAGTTTCCAGCTGGTAAATAAGTGGTCTATTCTGTTTACAACTGATTGGTCAGAATTAGTCAGACAGCACAAGGGCCCAGGAAGTGCGATCCTATATGGTCCAGAAGGAATATAATCAGAAATATGAACACAGCTATTTTAGTCTTCAGTCTTCTTTCAATTAAAAAAAAAATAGAGAGAAATAAAAAATAGAAACTACCTGATAAGACTACCTTTAGATTAGATTTAACGAAATCTCTTTAATTTCTTCATAGACAAAAAAGTTATAATATTTAAGGTCCCACATCAATAGAAACATAGCTGCAACCACATTTTAAAGTTGCGAACACATTTCAGAAATCATCAAGTTTAGTTCTTTATTTAATTGGGAATTAAAACCCTTACAGATTTAGAAAGTTAAACAAATTATTTTATAGTCAAATTGGGGAAACAGTGTACTGGGTGAGGAAATGGTACAATGAGGTGGCACTATTTTTGGTCTAAAAAGTTTATAATTTTTTGAAAAGTATTTATAACTCACACAGCTAGATAACACAAAACAAAGAATTAGAACCCGATTTTCTTCACTTCTGCTTACATAATCATCTAGAAATGTGACTGTCATTCTATTTTTGGCCTTTAAAACATCCCTATACTAATCCAATCAATTAAAATTATATAAACACTGTAATATCTTTAAGTGGGGTAGGCAATTACCTTATCACTCAAACATTTTTAGAAAATGTATAATCTATTCTCCATAGATATTTTTGGAAATAAACCATTTAATAATATATGTGAATAAATGTCTGCAACAACAACAGAAATAGATAAATTAAATATCTGCCTTCAAAGGGTTTGGACCACTGGACCCTGGACTATTTGGATCACTAACATTACGCCATTAGAGAAATAAGTAGGCATAATTAAATTGTTATAATCAGTGATAAAGAGAAAATATTAAAAGCAGTCAAAAAAAAAAAAAAGATATAGAAATCCAGAGGAACATAGACCAGAATCCTAGCAGACTTCTTGTTAAAAGTAATGCAAGATACGGGTGCCTGGGTGGCTCAGTTGGTTAAGCGACTGCCTTCGGCTCAGGTCATGATCATGGAGACCAGAGATCGAGCCCCACATCGGGCTCCCTGCTCGGCGGGAAGCTTGCTTCTCCCTCTCTCACTCCCTCTGCTTGTGTTCCCTCTCTCGCTGTGTTTCTCTCTGTCAAATAAATAAATAAAATCTTTAAAAAAAAAAAAAAGTAATGCAAGCTAGTGAAGAAGTGGAGCAACATTTTCTAAGTACAAAAAAAATTAAAGAGAAAAATCGTTTTCCTTTAGTCAATGAAATGTACTTCAAAAAAAAAAGGTAAAATGAAAACATTTTCAGATATATAAATATTGAATGAACTCATTCATCAGAAAACCTGCATAAAAAGTAATGTTACACGGAGTCCTTTAAAAGAATTAAACAAGGCGCCTGGGTGGCTCAGTGGGTTAAAGCCTCTGCCTTTGGCTCAGGTCATGATCTCAGGGTCCTGGGATCGAGGCCCGCATCAGGCTCTCTGCTCGGCGGGGAGCCTGCTTCCTCCTCTCTCTGCCTGCCTCTCTGCCTACTTGTGATCTCTCTCTCTGTCAAATAAATAAATAAAATATTAAAAAAAAAAAGAATTAAACAAATGAAAATTTGTAGCTAGACAGAAAAAGAAAAAGTAACAGAAAATGTATGTGGGTAAACAATAAAATGACTTTTATTTTTGAATTCTAAAAAGATAATTGATTCATATACAGCAAAAATGATAGCAATGCATTTTCAGATTTATAATAGAAATTGAAGCAAAATGTATAGCCACCGTAGTATAAAAGCCAGAAGGAGAGGAATGGATGCATGCTCTTCTAAGGTTCTTATACTATATCAAGACATATAATATTATTTAAATGTAGACAATGATAAGTTAATATTATATTCCATCAACCCTAAAGCAACCACTAAGATAATATAGTTAAGGAGTTATATCTACTATGCCCCCCAAAAAGATTAAATAGAATAATTAAATATATAGTTAAACTGAAAGAAGCTACAGATAGAAGAAAGACAGAATAAGATTAAATAGTGAAAATAGAAAAGCAATAGTAAAATGGTATAGTTGAACCAACCATATCGATAATCACATTGAATGTAAATGGTCTAAACATGCACCCGAAAGGGAGAGATTTTTATAATGCTGCCTGCTGCCACAAACAATCTCAATTTTCAGATAAAGATGCAATAAATTTAAAAGAAAATGTACAAAGATAGAGCATGATAACACTAACAAAAAGAAGGCTTCATAGTTAGTCAACAAAACAGATTTCAAAGCAAAAAAAAATATGTTACCAGTATATAATTACATTATAGATATATTAGATATAAATATATATAGACATATAGATATATTACATTATAGAGATCAATTCTCCCAGAGTACATAGCAACACAAAATGTATGTACCTAAAAATAGAGAATCCAAATATAAAGCAGTAGTGAATAGAACTTCAAGGAAATAGAAATAATTCCACAATTATAGTAAGAAATTTACTCTTTAAATTTGTTTTGCTCCTCTTTTTATAGTTTCTTAAGGTAAAATCACAAATTATTGATTCGAGGACTTTTTTTTTTTCTCTTACAAGCACTCAATGATAGAGGAGTAGACTGATTTCATCCTAAAAATTGTTTCAGATATTCAAAAAAATTTAATATGTATTTTTAGTTGTGTTCATTACCCAATATTTTCAAATTTCCCTTGAAACTTCCTTTGTATACACTGATTACTTAAAAATATATTTTTAATTTACAAATATTGGTGAGTGCCTTTTCTTTCTATTATTAATTTTTAATTAAATTACATTATGGTTAGAGACTACATTTTTTAAGATTTCAGTATTTAAAATTTGTGGTATTTGTGTTTTATGACCCAGGATACAGGCTATCATGATGAATGTTTTATGCATTCTTGAGAAGATATGTACTCTGCCTTTGTTAGGTGTTTTCTGTTTATTTCTTTTTTATTTCTTAATGTTTCAACTTTTCTGCATTCTTTGTGTTGTTTATACATTTTTGAGTATTCCATTTCAATGTATCCATTGTGATTTTTATGATATCTTTGCATAATATTTTAGTATTTAATCTATGGATTACAAAATACATATTTTTTCATGTATTTATAATACTTTTAATACTTTGCCACTTTACTTTGTTTTTTTTTTTTAAGATTTTATTTATTTGACAGAGAGAAACACAGCTGAGAGAGGGAACACAAGCAAGGGGAGTGAGAGAGGGAGAAGCAGACTCCCTGCCGAGCAAGGAGCCTGATGTGGGGCTCAGATCCTGTTCTCCAGGATCATGACCTGAGCACCCAGGCGCCGCCGACTCTTTTTTTTTTTTTTTTTTAAGATTGCATTTATTTATTTATTTATTTGACACAGAGAGAGAGAGATCACAAGTAGGCAGAGAGGCAGGCAGAGAAAGAGGAGGAAGCAGGCTCCTTGATGAGCAGAGAGTCTGATGCGGGCCTCGATTCTAGGGCACTGAGACCATGACTCAACCCGAAGGCAGAGGCTTAACCCACTGAGCCACCCAGGCGCCTGTATTTACTCTTAATACAGAAATCTTATTACTATTACCTCTTACTTATTATTCTGTAGGGCCCTATTTTATACTCTCTCTTCTATGCTGCAGTTGTCTTACATATCTATGTGTATTTTAAACCACATCAGAAAATATATTTTTGCTTTGAACTCTTCACATGTGTTTTCAGGAACACAAGAAATAGTATTGTTTTAGTGCTATTTTGAATTCTCATGTCCTTTTCTCCACCTCTTGCTATTTTCTTCTTCTTTTTTTAAATATTTTATTTATTTGACAGAGAGAAACACAGCCAGAGAGGGAACCCAAGCAGGGGGAGTGAGAGAGGGAGAAGCAAGCTTCCAACTGAGCCACCCAGGCGCCCCAATTTTCTTTAGCACTGTCAATCAGTGAAACCACACATCTGTCTTGGTTTTAGAGTTGAATTCAATGGGATGAGAATTACATGTGCCTACTCCTACTTACCCAGAAACCAGAATATTGTCAGCAGGCTTTAATTACAAATGTAAAATATTAAACAACTCTAGGGATACCCAGATTTTCTGCTTCATTTTGTGACAGTGTCAGTTGCATTTTTTTTGAGAAAATTTTAGTTTGTCTAAATACCAAATTTTTGGTATGATGCTATTTATAATATTCCTTCATTAATATTTAAATATCTAATGGAAATTTAATGTTTCCAGTCTTTTATAACTGATAATGATAATTAGTGGTTTCTCTGTTTTGTTTTTCTTTAGAAATACTTGCTGAGGGGCGCCTGGGTGGCTCAGTTGGTTAAGCGACTGCCTTTGGCTCAGGTCATGATCCCGGAGACCTGGGATCGAGCCCCACGTCGGGTTCTCTGCTGGGGGTGGGGGAGCCTGCTTCTCCCTCTCTCACTCCCTCTGCTTGTTTTCCCTCTCTGGCTGTGTTTCTCTCTGTTAAATAAATAAAATCTTAAAAAAAAAAAAAAAGAAATACTTGCTGAGGATTGAGACATTTTATTGATCCATTCAAAGTACTAAATTTTGATTTCATATTTTTCTCTTTTTGACAGTCATTGACTTAGTTCCTTTTTATACTTATTTTACCTAGATACTTAATACAAAATATTTTCTTGCTTATTTTTTTCTATAAAGATTTTTTTATAGGGGCACCTGGGCAGCTCAGGTCATGATCCTGGAGTCCCAGGATTGAGCCCCACATCAGGCTCCCTGCTTGGTGGGAAGACTGCTTCTTCCTCTCTCACCTCCCCTGCTTGTGTTTCTCTCTGTCAATACATAAAATCTTAAAAACAACAACAACAAAAGACTTTTTTTTATATGTATAGCATTGAAACAAGTCTTGGGATATATTTTCTATATAATCAAATTTGAATTTTTAAAAATATTTCTAGTTTAATATTTGACCTGTGGGTTACTCATAAAAATATTATTTATGGGCACCTGGGTGGCTCAGTTGGTTAAGTGACTGCCTTCAGCTCAAGTCACGATCCTGGAGTCCCAGGATCAAGCCTGGCATCCGGCCTCCTGCTGGGCGGGAAGCCTGCTTCTCCTTTACTCACACCCCCTGCTTGTTTTCCCTCTCTAGCTGTATTTCTCTCTGTCAAATAAATAAATAAAATATTTTAAAAAATTATTTAGTTTCTAAATATTTGCATCTTTTCTACATATATTATTTCTTATCTAATTCAAGATTAGATTGATTTCTAATCTAATTCAAGTCTGATCATATGACATACTCAGTATTATCTCAAATCCATTGAAATTTATTGAGAGTGTGTTTATATACTAACACATGGTCTATTGGGGTAAATATTTCATGTGAAATTGAAAACAAGTTTATTATATAATTATTGAATGTAGTGTTCAAAAAATGTAAATAAATACAAATTAAGCCAATTTATCAATAATTTTGTTTAAATCTCCTATATCCCGATTAAAATTTTTTGGTTCTCTTTAGTCAATTACTGAGAGAGAACTGTTAAAATCTCCAAAATACATATTCATTTAAAGCCACTCTTTCAAAAAGTGAAATTCAAGCTTAGTATTTAAAATTACTATATTGAGAGGACTCAAAATTAAGTGAATTTAAGTCTTCTTCCATTTAGAGTAATATCAGAAAGGAAAAAAACATATGATTTGACTTGTATATATTCTTAATATTTGTTGATAGGTTTGTTCAAGTAACAGTGGCATCTGTAACAATATTAGTCACCATAACTTTGGTGATGGAATAAGCTAAAAAATGGGATGGTTGAATGCTTTTAAAAATTCTTTAGTTATATTAACACATTTCAGATTAAAATGAGAATATATACATCTCATGTGAAGATATGAAACTTGGAACATTTTTTACTTAAAGTTAGATGTATTAAAATGTTATCACATAGTAATGACTAAATTGGCAGAGAATTATATTTTGAGCTTCCTTTGGGGCCCACATTCCCCATGATTTTGTGCCATTCTTTAATAATCATGGTAATTTCCTGAAATGGTGATAAAAACAGATAGTACCAATTCAGATCCAGTGAGTTCATTAGAATGTATGTAGGAGGGGGACCAATTCAAAATGCTACAATTTGTTTGACTTCATTACTACAGAGTGGAAATATATATATATGTATATATACACACATATATATATATACATACATATATGGAAACATATATTTTATATAGAAAAATATATATTTCTATATAAAATAAAAACATTTTATATCATGTTTCGATGACATGTTTTGATAACATTTGTAAGTGCCAGTGTCAGCACAATAAACAGAACCCTAATAAGTACTTGATTTATTGCTTTAGGCTATCAAAGCTGTTTATAAAATGGCTTTGCTGATAGATGACTGTCCGTGAGATTTTTTTTAAAAGGATTCCTAAACAAGATTATCAGAATAGCTAAGTGTGTTATAGTTAGTCAACCGTGTGTGTGTGTGTGTGTGTGTGTGTGTGTGTGTGTGTGTTTTAACTTCTCAAGGGAACCACTCATGCTCAAAAAGGGAAGGATATTTCTTTATATTCTTTTAACTTTTTGTCATATGATTTCTTGCAAAACCATTCTGGTTCAGCTAAAGTTCTTTTAGCCCCATTCTTAAAAGCAGCAGAATAAAATGTCAACTTGGCATCTGGCTACTGACAAGCATACTATAGAGCATATCTAGCTAAGTCATTTCGAGGCACCGATTTACATAGTAATTGTTTTAATGTCAGCATATTCAGTTTTCAATGGCTGCTTTTAGTCACACTGTTTTTCTGTTCTAATCTTGCCATGTCAGTTGGGTTTGATAAAGCAGTGATAACTGGCAATTTATTTTGCCTTTGACAGGCCTGAAAAATTAGTTTGGAATGCCGAGTATATTGTAAGTGTGTTTTTTAGTGGGGGTGGGAGATAATCACTACATATGTATGTATGCATGCGTGTGTTTGGTCACCCATTACACAGGAGCTGTTTTGTAAGTTAATATTTTATGTGGTAATATGATTATCCCTTTAATGTAATGTGATATTTTATATCTTTACTGAGGAACACAAGAGTTTTTTGTGTTTCTGCTGCTACGTGTTCACTGTGGCATTGTGGCAGAAGTGAACACAGAGGGAAGAGCAAAAGAGAAGGTGAGAGAGGTCCGGATCAGAATATAGAAGCAAATGCTGGTGCTTTCTCAGCAATTATTTTTAGTGCAACATAAGTCTTGTAAGTATTTTCGATGGGGGAGATAATGATTTGCCTTAATTCTTAGAGCTCACTAGTGCTCACACTGCTGAATGTATTGCACAAGAACAAGGAGTATGTGAAGTCCAATTATAAGATATTCTAGGAATCCAATTAAGAAATGTTCAACTATATAGTGAATATAGTTGATATTAAGTGAAGTGCATGCATTTGAGACCCGTTTGGCACTACATTTTGGGTTCGGAATTAATACGCCTTGGTAGATGAGGTCAGCAAGGAGAGTGTAAATAAAATGAGGAAACAGGGGTCCACCACTGAGCATCAGTGAACTTTAATGACTAGACATCAGATAAAGAGGAACTATTTGCAAGGAACTGGAAAGGCCTGGGGATAAAAAGCAAGTGTGTTTCCACTCCTTAAAATAGAGACAAGAGGACTTAAAAATGAGAGAAGGGACAAAGCTAAGTGTTACTGGAAAGTTTCATGAGACAAAGACTTTTAAAAGATATTAGATTTTGTCAATATGGAAATAATTAGTGACTTTGGCAAGAAGAAAATTGACGGCACTGTAGTGTCTTTAGTCAAATTAGAACTGCTGAAGAGTTGAACAGGAGTTGAGGAAATCAATACCCATGCAGAAGTTGGGGTTGATAGCTGGAGGGAAAAATAGGTAAATAAATTATTTTACAAATGTGGAGGTACCAATGCTTTTATGTGATTAAATTTATTTCAGAACTATAAAATATAAAAAATATTCATAGCTAAATTCTCCACTTCTGCAGAAAAAAACCAAACATTTCATAACTAATAGGCATTTATCATTACATACCAGTTACAAAACCCTAGAGATTAGGATGTATTACATTGACTCAGATGATAAGGTCTACCAGAGGAATTAATCACTTCATTTGGTAATAATAAGGAAGTGAAATAAAATTATGTGACTTGGAGAAAATGGAGAATGATTGATTCTTTTAAATAGCTTTATTGAGATATAATTCACATACCATATAGATAATTTGTTGTATCATTTAGGGTGCAGAATTCAGTAGTTTGCAGTGTCTTCACAGACTGTACAACCATCGGCATAAACAATTTTAGAATATATTTGTCTGTTCAGGAAGAAATCTCAGATGCTTCCTCTTACCTCCTCATAGCCCTAAAGTAACTACTGTTTATTTTGGTTTCTACAGGTTTCCAGGTTCTTAACATTCACATGAAGAGAATCATATATAGTACGTGAAATTTTGATTTTCATTTAGCATAATATCTTCAAAGTTAATCCAATATGAAGCACCTATGATTATCTTATTCCTTTTCATGACTGAATAATCTTTCATTGTATGGATATACCATTGCTTGTTTACACATTCGTCCATCAGTGGACATTTGTTTTGTTTTGTTTTTTCTACCTTTTGGCTATTACGTATAAGGTTGCTATAAACATTCATATATAATTTTTGTGGGGACATATGGTTTCATTTCTCTTCAGTATATATCTAGACACAGAATTGCTGGGTCTTACGGTAATTCTGTATTTAACTATTTGAAGAACTGCCAAACTACTTTCCAAAGCTTTGATGCCATTCTGTGTTCCCACCAGCAAGACATAAGGACTCCAATTTCTCTACATTGGTGATAACATTTATTATTTGAACTTTTGACTCTAGTCATCATATTGGATGTGAAGTAACATCTCATTTTGGTTTTGACTTTTGTTTCTAATGACTAACGAAGTTGAGCATCCTTTCATGAATTTGAGTATTCAGATGACCTACCCATATTTTAACTGGGTTGTTTTTGTTTTTTTTTTTAATTTTTTTAATTTAATTTTATTTTTTTTAATTGTTACTTATGGGTTGTTTTTTTTTACTATTGAATTATAAGAGCTCTTTATGGATTTTAGATACAAGTCCTATATCACATATATGATCAGCAAATATTTTCCCTAATTCTATGGGTTGTCATTTTGCCTTCCTGATGGTATACTTTGAAGCATAAGAATTTTCCACTTTGATGAAGCCAAATTTATCTATTTTGTCTTGTGTTGTTTATCCTTTGGTATTATACCTAAGAAATCTTTGTCAAATCAAAGGTCATGAATATTTATTTACACATTTTCTTCTTGTAGCACTTATACTGAGATCTTGGATACACTTTGTGCTGATTTTGATGTTGCCTGAGGTAAGGATTTAATATCATTCTTTTGCATGTGGCTATCTAGTTGTCTTAGTACCAATCACTTAAAAATTTAATTTTTCCACATTGATTAATTTTGGCACCCTTGTCAAAAACTCAATTAATCGTGGATGTAAGAATTATTTCTGGACTCTCAATTTTTTTCTACTGATTCAAATATTTATCCGTATACCAATACCACACTATCTTGATTACTGTTGCTTTATAATAATTTGAAATCAGGAAGTGTATGTCTTCTTATTTGGTTACTGTTCTTCAGGATTGTCTTGGCTGTTCTGGTTCCATGCAATTCCCTATGAATTTTAGAATC
The DNA here is from genome assembly GCA_004023965.1 of Spilogale gracilis. Taxonomy (NCBI): domain Eukaryota; kingdom Metazoa; phylum Chordata; class Mammalia; order Carnivora; family Mephitidae; genus Spilogale; species Spilogale gracilis. The sequence goes on along the minus strand of PITA01000400.1, from coordinate 113,337 downwards.
AACTCATCAGTTTCTTCAAGGAAGTCAGCTAGGATCCTGATAGGGAGTTTTTTTAACCCAAAAATCAATATGGAGTGTTTTGCCATCTTAATGTTAAATCTGATCAACTAACATGAGTTGTTTTTTTCCATTTCCGGAATTTGTTTCAACAATGTTTTGTAGTTTTCAAAGTACGAAGTTTGATATCACTTTTGTTTAATTTATTCCTAAGTACTTTGCTCATTCTGATTTAATGGTGAATGGAATTGTTTTCTTAACTTCATTTTCACATTATTCACTGCAGGTGTATAAAAATAAAGTGATTTCTGTATAATTTTCTTGTACCCTGCCACCTTACTAAACTTGATTATTAGCTCTAACAGGGTGTTTTATTTTGTTTTGTTTTGTGGTTTTCTTTTGGGAGGATTGTGCGTGCGTGTGTGTGTGTGTATGTGTGTGTGTGTGTATGTGTGTGTATGTGTGTGTGTATTCCTCAGGATTTTCCATGTAGAAGATTATGTCATCTATCAATAGAGACTGTCTTCTTTCTTTCCACTTTAGATGTCTTCTACTTGTTTTTGTTGCCTAATTGCCTGGGCTAGAATATATAGTACAGTGCTGAAAAGAAATGGTGAAAGTAGAGATTCCTTTAATCATGGGTTTACCATGATCTTATGGAAAAATGCATCCAGTCTTCCAACAATAAATATATTAGCTTTTAAAACTGGCAGATTTTCAGGATACTTGGTGGCTCAATCAGTTAAGCATCCAACTCTTGGTTTCAGATCAGGTCCTGATCTCATGGCTTGTGAGATCAACCCCATGTCGAACCCTATGTTGAACCCATGTCAGGCTAAATCTTCAGTGCAAGTCTGCTTGGATATTCTCTCCATCTGCCCCTTCCCCAACTCGAGCACATTCTCTCTCTTTCCCTAAAATAAATACATCTTTTTAAAAAATGTCAAATCTTCTCCTTTTTTTTAATAAATAAGCTAAAATATTAACCACTACTCCTCATTTCAATAAACTATTGGTAGGAGTAAGATGAGGAAAGAACAAATTTAAGATTCCTATTGCTGGATTAATCTTACAGAATAATATGCATCACTATATCAAATTCCCATTTTCTTCTCATTAAGGAATTCAAGTTATAAATCCCTTTTCAAACTTATGCTTTCAGTGTTATGTATTTGATCCTTATCATGTTATAAGGTTATAAAAAATGTACTTTAAAATTTATTAAACATGATTTTTAAGCAGCTGTAATTTTATTTTTAGAAGGTTCTTCTGGTTTTATTTTTGATTTTGTGTGTGCGCTGTATATCTTTCAAATCACCAGTCTTTTAGACCTCAGTGCTCTTGTGTTCATCCTCATTCTACCTTTCAAAGAATCTGCTTCATGATTTGTCATTTACTCCAAAAGCTAAATGTCTGACAGTTCTTGAACTGTTACCTATTTTAGGAGGATTTTCATTTCAATAGGACATACCTTTTCGTTATAGTGATAAAAACTCTTCCATATCTTTCAGGCTTAGTCAATAAATGAGATGTGTGTGTAAACTTTTGTTTTTATTATTTTGTCATGGCTTTTAAAACAGTGATCCCTAGAAACACACAAATATACTAAAGCCTATACTAGTTTGCAAAAATGAGCTCACAAAAAAATACTGAAAGATACTCATTTGAATTACAGTTGTGAATGATTATTTCCTATCTCCTGTTCTTGATCATTCCTCCCACAATTTGCTGCTTGTGATTTAGCTGTTTTTTTTTTCTTTTTTTACTTTTTTTCAGTCATATTTAGACATACACTAGGCTGGAAGTACATTTGATTCAAAGGATACATTTCCCATCTCCCTCTGTGAAATATACATACCTGATTGGAATGAATGAATACTCATTTTAGCTTAATTTGTTTCAGAATTTACTTGTAAATTTGTTGAAAGAAGACACTTCATCAACCTCACAAGTAAATCCTAATAAAGCATGAAAGAATGCCAGTGCCTCCCACATTTTTATGTAACTTTTGAAATTGTGAAATACAAAAAAAATCATCCTTGAACATTATTGGATGGATTAAACTCAAACATTTCTGTGAATGATTTCTAGCATTGTGGACAAGAGTCAAAACAGTTAAATACTACTTCTCTAATTCATATAAAATTAAAATATTCTAAGCATATTCATTAAATCATAGTTCAAAAAATTAGAAACATAATGTTTTTCCTCAAATAACTCAGAATTGACTCACAAAAGTTAATTGTTTTTACAATTTAAATTTTAGAATTATAGTTCACTTGATCTCCAGATATGTTTTATCTTCATGGTATAACTAGAGAAGAAGGAAGGAAAACAGAAGAAAAGAAATAACTGAATATATGATACTGCAACTGATTTGGTAAACCTGGTCTTAATACATGGTGAAATACATAAAGAAAGTGAGCATCCACATTTGGTGAAGTGGGTAAACAGAAATTAAAAATGACAAATTGACTTGTTCAGCACCACAGGGCAAGTCATGGAAGTAAACCTTTTTAGAATTATTATTCAATGTAATTTCCAGAAGGCAGGAATGCTTAGACTATAGGGCACAGGCACACACACACACAAATCGCTCAAAAGTTTGTACTGTTGAGAAATTGTGTTTTCTCATCATATACAAAGAAGATATAAGGCATTATTCATCTAGGGAGGAGACTGCTCTCCTCTTGATAGATGTTCCCATGTAGAGGGACAGCCATTTAGATTAATACTCCTTTCTAGGAGAAAGGAAGGCACACAGCTGATGAATTTGTATTAGTGAGCGTATCATGCTTGGCTCCAGCCCCTCCTTCAGTTTTCTGCTTTGGAACTTGCTTGCCTGCAGAGGTCAGATGTCGAGCTCTGCCCTCCAAGTGAGAAACATGAAAAATAAAATTAGGACCATTATGCCTTTGTCTCTAATAGCCACCTGGATTCTGTACACTCACTTGCTAGACCCTAAAAAGTGGAAAAACACTAGCAGCCCTCCTATAGCCACCCTAAAATCACAGGGCCCCTCTCTCCGCACCTTCAGATCTGAGAACGAAAGATAATGGTCATTTGGCCCCAAGAATGTGACTACGTTGAAAGACTCACCCTTCCCCCTTTCATGCTGAGTGTTACAAGAGGGAGTGCCCCCTGTGGTTTCCGTTGATAAGCGCGGGAACCAATCAGATCATGCTGGTGTTCAAATTTGAATGTTAGCGAATAAGAGTCCAAGTACCGCAAAAAGTTCCAAACTTATTTATGCCTGTCTATGAAAAGCTGTAAAATCTGCTGCACGAGGCCTCTTAGCGTCACCAGTAACGAGTGCGTGGAGGTCCGGGTTCGAACTCGCAATAAACGACCCGTGCTGTTTGGCTTTGACTCTGGACTCTGGTGGTCGTCTTTGGGGGGGTCTCGGAATTTGGGCATTTCACAAGCTAATGTTATACAACTGTCATTGCATGTTCAGCAATGCCTATGACTTGAAAGCTGAATGTGCCTCATTCTAAAGTTCACGCTTGGCCCATATCTACATCACATCCACTGATAGAATACTATCAATAATAAAAATATTTTAATTCCCAACCACTTCTGGGACAATCTCTCATTTTGTTCTGAAACTGTACAGGGAGCAGGGTTGTGATATAAGTGCAACACTACTGAAAGCACTCATATAATCAAGGGGTTGTAATAATTCTTGTAGATTTTCCTAAGAGTTGAGATATCATAGAATTTTTTCTCAACCTTCCATATCTTATTTATTGTCAAAGTCATGGAGCTATCTTGGGAATATAAGTGAAATATCAAGGAAAAGCCATAATTTGGAGTACAACTTTTTTAGTGCAAAAATATCCCAGCTACTTAGGCACCTTTTTTTTTTTTTTTTTTTTTTTTAAGATTTTATTTATTTATTTGACAGAGAGAAACACAGCTAGAGAGGAACACAAGCAGGGGTAGTAAGAGAGGGAGAAGCAGGCTTCTTGCTGAACAGTGAGCCCCATGCAGGGCTTGATGTGGGGCACAATCCCGGGACTTGATCCAGAGACTTGATCCCTGGACTCCAGGATCACAACCTGAGCCAAAGGCAGACACTTAACGACTGAGCCACCCAGGCGCCCCAACTCAGCCACCTTATAAATGCGTCTTGATGAGTTTATATGTACATGATTATGTGTTTGTATAAACATTTATTCTTTTCTAACAGCAAAAAATGAACCTCAAATCATGATGCATTTACCTGAATTCTCTGCAAAGCGTACTTCAAGTCTCCTATTATACATGCACTTATGCATCCTAGTCTCATGTATTTCTTCTCTTCCTAGATGTAATTTCACCTTACACACATTAATTATACCACATTTGGGGGAGTATTTGTGGTAATTAGTTATAAATTTATTGAAGTCTAGGGAGTAATACTTGCTCAAATATTCTCCAATCTTTCTTGCTAACAATATATTCATACATAAGTTTATCAGTTTCTTTTCTATGCAAGCCATTCATCCTTCGATGGTTTTCTACTTCCCTATTTTATGTGCATTTTATATTCTAAATGTATGCTTCATATTTCCCATCTTGAACTCGAAGTCAAAATAATGTTCTACACCATACAAAGAAGTGGCATCCCAAAGGAGTGGCGGAATACAAAGAAAATGCACAATCAATATACGGGTGAGGGGAAATTGAAATGTAGTAAAATGAAGCCAGGCCAACAGGATAGCCACTGACTGAATATTTGTCATGCAGAAACTCAAAATTCTTACCAGCATTGCATTAAATAAAAAACAAAAATAATATGTTTTAAGGACACATCTCGGGTTGAGCCCCAGTACTATGAATATAGACATAATTAGGCAGTAACTCAAGAAAGGAGTACTTAAAATGCACAGATAGGTCTTCAAAAAGTACAGAAGTCAACCAAAAGGGTAGGGATGTGGATCTGGAGAAGGGGTAGAAAATTTGACAATATCAAAGCATAGACAGAAAACAAAACAAAACGAAAACAAAAGAACCCACTAAAATGTAATTTACAAGATAGGGAGATGCTAAAATTATTTGGACAAATGTAAGAAATTTAAAAACATAAATGAAAACCTTAGAACTTATTATTAGGATATGAGTAAGAATGATTAAATTATTAAACACATGCTAACGACTTTCTGTTGGGTTTAATGCAGAGCAGGAACTCAGCCATAATAACTGGCTTGCTAAAATACAACACAGAGGCTGCTGAAGACCAAGGAAGGTTTCAGGGAAAAGTGTGGGCCACCACTGGGAGTTGCCTTCCCAAAGCTTTCATAACCCAAATAGCCACCCTGTGGTCTATGATGTATGCAGTGTTCCTTAGTTATGTTTAACAGAATGCACAGAATACACAGATTAGCATATCTTATCTTTCTGGTAAACAGAGCCTCATAGTTTCAGTAAGAGCCTTTGTCACACATCAAGCGCTTAAGAAACAGTGATAAGGAGTTGTAATTATTTTGAAGGACCAATAAATGCGGGAGCAAAAAAAGAGCAAAGGGTCTTTGCCTCTAAACTAGACCTCTTTTCCTTCTCCTCTCTTTCAGGAGTAATCTTTCATCCATTGGCACAGAGATTGCTGGCCATTCCCAGCAATTTTCCTGTTTATATGGCTCCTCACTTAATGAGAATCTATTACTGACTCAGTAAAATAACACAGCCAAAGGAAAGCAGTTCATTTTTACGCTAATGGACAAGAAAGGAGCAGGACAGGTAAAAGAATGTGTTCTGGATTGGGATTTCTGAAATAACTCATGTTCCAAAAATTCTTCACAGTGAACGAGAATGGGCATACACTAAGCATGTCAAACACCTTAGAACCATGTAAATTTTTAAATTTACTAAATGTAAGAATATGAATAAGTAGAGAGAGCACTTGTGTATACAGAAAGAGTGATCCATGGAAAAGTAGAGTAAGAACTGCAATTCTGTGTTTTGGAATAAAGACCGAGTTAAGCAAAATTGCAAGATACAATTCCCCAATGTTTTCCATTACAAAATCCCAGAGCAAAGAAAAATAAATTATTATTTTCTGGCACTTTGAGCCTGTAATTTGAATTGGCTGACTGCAGATGCAAAGTTTCTTAAAACTGTTAGTTTGACTATAAAAGTCACACAAATTTCGCATTCTCTTCCACAGATTCAGCCAATGTAAACAAGATGTGCTCAATTACTTGCAGCCTAGTTAAATGGATAATACTGGAAGGAGTTTTTGTCAGTTTGCTTTCATAATTTCAAGAACTAATTTACATAGAGCTACATGCTTTTGTGATTAACTGGGCCTGTATTTTGAGAAGTGCAGATAAGGTCAGTGTAAGGTCCAGTTTTGGAATCCCAACCGCCATCCTGTTTACTCATAAAAACACCTCCAGGTGTTATGGATAAATGGCCCCTGGAAAACAGGAGAGCCAGGTTGGGGGAGAAGCCCAACCAGTTAAACCCCTTAATCTCCCTTCCTGGGAGGGTCCTGGGAAGGTATTTAGATGCAAACTAAGAATGGGAGGTTGACTTGTGAACTGTGTGACCCATGCTTGCTGTTTGAAATGCATAAAAACCCCTAGACCTTGCATTCAGGGTCCTTGCTGAAACCTGCTGGACCCCAGCTAGCTGGAAATAAACCTCACTGTGTAATTTGCATTATCCTGAGTGTCCTCGGTTCTTTTGGGGGACACCAGATTTTAACAGTCAGTTGCATTAGACTTTAAACAGTGGGAAACCTGTACAATTTTTTTGTTTGTTTTAGGCTCTCAATTTCCTACCCATAGGGCCTTGACAAATTGAGGCTGCCTTGATCTCTCTTCCTGCATCTCTGAGAGTCAGACACTAGATTAACCAGGGTAAACTCTCACTCCTAGTAGTCCCGCACTTAATCCTTTGCAATCATCCACCTCCAACGCTCTAAAAAGTTTTTTTTCTAAGAGTGCCTGCATGGCTTGGTCAGTTTGGCTTCTGCCTATGGCTCAGGTCCTGATCCTGGAGTCCTAGGATAGAACTCCGCATTGGGCTCCCTGCTCAGCTGGAGCTTTGCTTCTCTCCCTCTGCTCTGCCCCTAGCTTGCGCTCTTTCTCAAATAAATAAATAAAATCTTAAAATTTTTTTTTCTATTTGGTGTCATTTTACTAGGTGAGTGTCCCACTAGATATCCAGTCTCAGTAAATAAGTAAAATATGGTCTGTATTTTAGCCACATTTATCTCCCCTAACATTTAGAATAATGCCCTCTGATACTATAAACTCAATAACTCTAATAAAAATTTCAAAATATTTTTCTTCCACTTTTCCATTTTCTTTTCCATTATTGCCCAAAAATATCTTTTCTCAAAAGGTGGTAGTTATGCTAAAAATACACTCTGAGAAGAATGGGAATATCAGCCTTCTTTTGACTTCAGTGATTTTCTGCACTGTTTCCATCTGCAATTCTTTCCACTTGAATACACATTAAAAGATTGGAAGTGTGGGGGTGGGGAGGAGGTGGATGGAAATTATTCTCTGAGCACATTTATTATGCCAACAATGCAATTTAATGCATCTTTGATGGTGTGCAATTAGGTATTAAAATTTCTCATAGCTAGAAATGTTCTCAGTCAGTGGGAATTACTGTAGATAATTTCAGGTAACCTGGGAATAATTTGGCTAGCTGGATGGCCTAGACCAATATATAAAGCATTCCGTTTAGGGAAAAATTGATTTGTTCTTCACATTAATCCTCTGCTTAACTATGTTGGGAAATGCAAATTTATTTAAACCTGAGAAGGAAACCAGTAATTCTTTTATATTTTAAAATAAATTTCTAAAGACACAATATAGTAACTAAAAAATGATCTCCCAAATCATAATTAACTGATATTTTTGGAAAGGGTTAATTATTTTTGCACAAAATTTAGTTTTATTGTACATTGCTGATTTGACTTAGATTCCTACCTCTATTTTCATTATTGCCCTTATTTTTTTTTTGAAGATTTATTTATTTATTAGAGAGAGTATGAGGGGAGGAGCAGAGGGAGAGGGAGAGAGAGAATCCCAAGTAGACTCCCTGCTGGTACAGAGCCCAACTTGGGGACTCGGTCCCAGGACCCCGAGATCATGACCTGAATTGAAATATAGTCAGAACTTCAACCAACTGAGAGACCCAGGCATCCTGCCCTTGTTTTATATTCTCTAATTTTCTTTCTCTCACACAAGTGCTTGCAAAGGGAGACTGAGGTGAAGGCAGGAGTAAACATATTAGTAAAGTTGGATAGAATTATCAAATATGTAAGGCAATTTAACAAACTCCAAATTCTGATCACATTGTATGTTTTTGGCATGCTTCTGGCATGTACATGCTAATGAGAAAATCATAACAGACTGGAAAAAAGTACAGTAAGCAATGTTAGGTGTAGATAGTGGTGGAATTTCAGGAAACTATATATAATATCATTCTTGCTTCCTTTTGCATTATAATGTTTAGCTATGGTTTAGTAAAAACTGAACTCACTATTAATTGATAAGCTATAAACAATTCATAAAGTGACAGGAAATTGAGCAACCAACCATAACCTTTGGATTACAGATGCATTTATTGTAAGCATCTTTATGCAAGATGTAGCAACAATGATACTGAATATGGCTGGAGTGAAAATGAAGTGATTTATATGTGGACCGTTCTGACAATGCTGATGAGCAGAAAAAAAATGTTTGCTTTATCATCTACACGTCAAGGTAGAAATATGGATAATATCTTAAAACACTTTACTTTAAGTGGAGATAATACAGGCATCTCAATGAAAATATGAATTGTTTTAGAAAGTTGGTACTAATTCTCTTCTAACTTTAAAAATTACCTCAATTTAAAAAAAATTACCTCAATTTAAATTTTTAAGATTATGAAATACCAACATAATTTTAAAAAATAATCATGGCAAAATTTATAGTTATGTATCTCACTGTGATACACATTAAACTTAAAAAAAAAAAAAAAGAAAACCATATTGCATAGGGGGCTTGCTGATACTCACTTAGCGTGGCGAATATCTGGCAGGGACCTCTCTAGAGCAATATTATTGCTGACAAAAATATTGAAACCATTTTCCCTGTAAGCTGAGTCATCATGGTCCTCTTCAGTGAGGGGGTAAGGTTTCCCATGCTCACCTTTCCCTAGTAGGAGAAAACAAAATAGGATTATCGTCTCTAAAAAAAAACATTTAATCTTCTAGAAAAGATAGTAAGAGTTAAGTGTGTGTGCTTCTTTAGTCACCTATTACTATGTTCCAAGGATGGTCTTTTATTATAACATATTATTTTATTTAGGAAAAAGAAATATGCTCATGATAAAAAGCAAACAAACAACACCAAAGTAGAAAATATAACCAAAGAGAACCACTGTGAAGATTTTAAGTGTGTGTTTTGTAACATTTTTATACAGTTTGTAATATATACATTGCCTTATAATTTGATTTTATCCAACTTAATTGTATAAAAAGCCATATTTTCATTTACTTCCAATGGTTGGTATTATTTCACTATACGCCAATTTATACCATTCCACTAAAGATATACTTTCACGTTATTTCTAATTCTCCCATTTAAAAACTGTGTTGAAATGAACGTCTTTGTTTATATATTACTAGTTATATATTTTTGGAAGGGGTGGGTAATTCCTACAAATAGAATCTTGAATATCTGTAGAGTACCATGATGGTTTTCACACATCTTCAGAAGCATTGGATAATATTTTGACACTTACTGGTGAAATATATATTATTCATACTTTACTTTCTCTTGATTACTTACAAAATTAATAACTTCATAAACAGAGTTTTTAAAAAATACTTTGTTTTATTTATTTATTTTTAAAGATTTTATTTATTTGAGAGGAAGAGTGAGCAAGAAAGAGAGAGAAAGAGAGAGAGAGAGGAAAGCATGAATAGGGGTAGAAGGAGAGGGAGAAGAAGATTCCCCACTAAGCAGGGAACCTGATGTGGGGCTCAATCCCAGCACGCTGGGGTCATGACCTGAACAGGTCATGTGCTTAACCAACTGAACCACACAGGTGTCCCTTAAAGCAACTTATTAAAGCTTTGTTAATTATATGTATTCTAAATGTTTTCTAAGCTCACTTTATTTAAATCTAATTTAAGACTTCTGGTTTCCAGTTCTGCAAACAAGGAATTTGGAAGTTACCACTTCATCCTGACAAGAAGTACCAAGCTGAACAGACTAAAAAAATCAACAACTCTTCTTGTCCCATAGGAAAAAAGGACATAGGGCAAACGGATGTCCCCAAAAGAGAGACAAATAGGGAGGAATATAGGGAGTTGAAGCTTACAGGGCAGGCACTCAGAAGCATAAACCTTTTGGAAACCAGTGCCTGGATAGGAAAAACGTAACAGTAATTGACAAATTGCTGGAGGCTTAGTGAAGACCGATAGTTAAAAACTCCAGGGCTGGGGTATTGCCAGAGCCTAACTAACCTGTGGGAAGGGAAATACTCAACTCCAGCCTACTCTAACCATCTCGTCCTACCAAAGAGGAGTCACAATCCTGTGGTAGAAGCTCACTAAAAGACTGAGACCTAATCATAAGACTATTGAACACTTCCCCTCCTCCCATACCTCATTATCACATTACAAATGGTCTATTTACAATAATTCCTTTACTCAGTTTATTATAATCCTCAGGAAAAAAAAAATTACAAGGCACAGCAAAAGGCAAAAAACCCAATTTGAAGAGAGAACGAACATCAGAACCAACGGTAGCAGAGATGTTAGAGTTAGCAGACAGAGAATTTAAAGCAAATTATGATTCATAGGCTAAGTACTCTAATGGGTGAAGTAAATAGTGTGCAACAACAGATGGACAATGTAAACAGAGAGATGGAAATTCTATGAAGGAATAAGAAATAAATGCTACTGATAAAAAACATAACAGAAATGAAGAATGCCTTTAATGGGCTTATTAGTAGACCGGGCACACTTGAGAAAAGAATCTCTGAGCTTGAGGATATATTAGTATCAGCCTCCAAAACAAAAAGGCAAACAGAAGAAAGACTGAAAAAAATCGAACCAGAATATCCAAGGGTTTAAGGTATAACAGATACGTAATGAAAATAACAGCAGGGGAAGAAAAAGAGAAAAGGATAGAAGAAATATTTGAATCAATAATGACTGAAAAATTCCCCTAATTAAAGTCAGAGAGCAAACCACAGATGCAAGAAGCTTAGGGAGCACAAGTACAGGAAAATGCCAAAATAAACAAAATAAAAGTACTACACTAGGCATATCATTTTCAAATCATGGAAAATCAAAGCTAAAGACAAAATCTTGAAGGAAGCCAGTAGGAAAAAAAAAACACCCTATGTATACAGAAAAAAAAAAAAAAAGAATTACATCTAACTTTACTTTTGAAAGAAACCATGTAAGCAAGAAGAGAGTGAAATGAAATATTGAGAATTGAAAAGAAAAAAAAAAGATCAACCTATTTCAAAATACACATCGTGTTATTTCAAATAATAATATTATTTTTCTTAAAGATTTATTTATTTTTAGAGAAAGAAAGAGAGACTGAACAGGAGCCAGGGGAGAGGCAAAGAGAAAAACCTCAAACAGACACCTCGCTGAGCATGGAGCCCTATGTGGCTCCCCGTTCTAAGACTCTGGAATCATGGCCTAAGCAGAAATCAAGAGTCTAATGCTCAGCCGACTGAACTATCCAGGAACCTCTAAAGAATAATATTTATTCTCCCCCTTCCTCCTTTCTTCATGGGTACCACTTTCAGATTTCTTGTTTTAATTCTGTAGTCAACAATAAGTAACATTGGTGTTAACAGGCACTTAGATAATGAATTTGATGTGATTGCACGTGTGGGTGTGTGAGTATATGTGGTTATAATTCACCATGTTATTAAATGCTCGGGACTCTGATAGATTGATAGTAAATAAATACTGTTTGGGCCTCTTAAAAAAGGGTAGTTTTTCATGAATAGAATATGAAAGTTTACCAAATTCTTTTTCAAATTTTATGTTATTTTTTTAAATATTTCACCATATTAACCTTTGATTTTGTGATATCTTATTTGTTTTTAATCACTGAAATATTTTGTTTGTTTGTTTGTTAGGAAATTTGGCTTCTATACCAGTAATCCTCAAATAAAAGTAAAAGCTTCTTTTTTTTTTTTTTATTAGCTTCTGCTCTAATGACATTAACCTCAGTAGTGGTGATAGCCAAGATCAAAGAGCTGAGAAAAGGAATTATATGCTCAAGAAGCAGACAGAAAATCTCTCCAATTTTAAGGGAAAGAACTAAAAATTTTTAAGTGTTTCTCTTTGGGCATCAAAAAAGAAAATACTGGATCTTGCCTGTTTTTCTGTTATTTCTTAAGATAAATTGCCAGTTGCTTTTTTAACCTAAAGGGAAATAAATAAATTAGTGAGAAATTTCATTTGTTTAACATCTAATTATTGAGCATCCACTGGGGCAAAGTATTATGTTAAATCATTTTATGAACATTTTCTAACTCAACACTACAAAATAAATATTGTTCTCCCTGTGTTATATGTAAGTAAGCAAAAGAGAGACAAACATTTTCAATATGGATTTCCACAATCAGCAATTAGCTGATTTTTAAAAAAGATCTAAACTCTTAAAATATCTAAATCTCTCTCCACTAAGTGGCCAAATACTAGATAAGGTCTTTCGACCTTATATATTCTCTAGCATGAACTGGATTTACAGGCACTCTATAAATCCTATTTAATAAGAAAATCATAGTGCATCATAGTCTTTGTTTTCTTTGTTTATTTTTATTTTTTTAATTTATATGCCCTAAGTGAAATGTATACATGCAGCCAGCCTTCTTTTCAGTAATTTTTGTAGAGATATTTTCAGTGCTCAGCTTTTAGATTCAGCCACTTTAAGACTCCAAATATAAAATTTAAAGCTACACATTAATTAAAACACCTGTCAATCAGAGGGAAATTCATTTTCTTTCTATAGCAATTTAGTCTTCAGATTGATAAATCTCCTGAGACAAGGCTTTTCAAATGAATAAGTGATACTCTAGAGTTATAAAACAAAACTTGTGAGTCACCATTGATGGCATACTAGAAATTCCTTCATTGCAGTTTTGACAATAGGTTTTAAAATTTTATGTTCCTATGCACAGATCCTGCAGTTTTTACTGCAAAAGCTACCAACTCATCTTAAGTTTTAATATGTAAAGCCTCAGGGACTGTCACATCTCATGTGGTTTAAGATATCTTCTGTAAAGCAAAACAATAAAACAGCAAAAACTCCAAACAAAGCAACAAAAATAGGTGTATGTTGAAAAATGATTTATTATTCAAAGGTGTTTTGAGTGATTATTAGTCTACAGATTTACCTATTTAACATTTTAAAAATTCTAATATGACTTACTGTTATCAACTGTAAATTCAAATCAGCCCTTTACTTGAAATGTAAGAAGTAGTATACTGTCTGCTATGTTTAAAATAGTACATATGGACAACATCTTCTTTATCCTTTCATCTGTAGAATGACATCTCAACTCTTTCCATGGTTTGGCTATTGTGGCCATTGCTGCTATGAACACTGAGGTGCATATGGCCCTTCTTTTCACTACATCTGTATCTTTGTGGTACAGACCTAGTAGTGCAATTGCTGGAGCTCTAGTTTTAACTTTTTGAAAAGATGTGGTCCATTTATACAATGGAATATTACTCAGCCATTAGAAAGGATGAATACCCAACTTTTGCATCAATGTGGATGGAACTGGAGGAGATTATGCTGAGTGAAATAAGTCAAGCAGAGAAATTCAATTATAATATGGTTTCACTTATTTGTGGAACATAAGGAGTAGCATGGAGGACATTAGGAGAAGGAAGGGAAAAATGAAGGGGGAACTCGAGGGGGAGATGGACCATGAGAGACTATGAATTCCAGGAAATAAACTGAGGGTTTTAGAGGAGAGTGGGGTGGGAGGATGAGTTAGCCCAGTGATGGGCATTAAGAAGGGCATGTATTTCATGGAGCACTGAGTGTTATATACAAATAATGAGTCATGGAACACTACATCAAAAACTAATGATGTACTGAATGGTCAATAACATAACATAATAAAAAAAGAAATGAAATAGTATAAAGAGTGTATCTAAGTCGGGTGACTCAGTAGGTTTAGTCCCACTGGATTTTGGCTTGGTCATGATCTCCAGGGTCAGGAAATCAAGCCCTGTATCTGGGTCTGTGCTCAGCACAGACTCTGTTCCTCTTCCTCCTCTTCTGCTCCTCCCTTCCTTAAATGAATGAATGAATGAATGAATGAATGAATAAATAAAATCTATGAAATAGTATGAAAAGTGTGAGATATTTTAAAGAATCAGATATAAAAAATTAATACTATATCTACATGTATAGCTATTAAATGGAAAAGTTCCCTCTTACATCTCTGATCCTATGTATTCAAGGCATATAGTAGGATTTAATATGGAAATAGGTTAGTCTCATAGTGCACCTGGTATTTATCCTCCAGATGAAATGACATTTCATTTCGTCAAACATACATATAGACTGTGGGGCGCCTGGGTGGCTCAGTTGGTTAAGCGACTGCCTTCGGCTCGGGTCATGGTCCCGGAGATCCGGGATTGAGTCCCACATCGGGCTCCCTGCTCGGCGGGAAGCCTGCTTCTCCCTCTCTCACTCCCCCTGCTTGTGTTCCCTCTCTCACTGTGTTTCTCTCTGTCAAATAAATAAAATCTTAAAAAAAAAAAACAACAAAAAACATACATATAGACTGGTATCATTATTTTTTTTAATGTTTATTGAGCATCCACTACATGTATCACTGGATATGGAAACGGAAAATGTGTATAGTATATGACCCCAGGCCTGAACAAGCTAAAAATATACTCTGACTAATAAGATATGGTCTCTTATGAACTGAATGTTTGTGTCCCCACAAAAGTCTTATGTTGAAATCCTAACTCCAGATGTGACGGCATTTAGAGGTGAGGCCTTTGGGAGGAGGTGATCAGTCTATGAAATTAGGACTCATGAATGGGATTCAACCAACCCATCTTGAATCAGCATATCCAGTATTCTTTGCCCTGTTGCCCAAATCTATTTTATTTTTCTTTAGCATGCATTGCTTTTCTATCATACATTACTATTCTAAATTTATTAATTGACTATTAATTCATTAATTCATACAGAGGGCTTCCTTGCTCTTTCACCTTGTGAGGACACAGCAAGGTGACCGTCCTCAATGAACTATGAACTCTCCAGATTCAAAATTTACGGGTGCCTTAATTTTGGGCTTCCCAGCCTCCAGAACTGTGAGAAATATGTTTCAGTAGTTTATAAGCTGCTGAGTCGATGGTTCTTTGTTACAGCAGCCCAAACAGGCGGTCAGAGCAAGCCTATAAAACAATTGTTGTAAAAAGGAAGCATGGTATTTGTGGAAGTGAATGAATTGGAAAATAAACCCTATAAGAATTTCAAAACTGTGGCAAACTGAGGAACTTTATATGTCTTGGAAACTCCCACAAATAAGAGGGAGTTTTTATAGCTTGAACTTGAAGGATAGAGGAAGATTTACAATGTTTTAAGAGGTCTAGGGCTGAGGAGACTATAAGAATTGAAATAAATGAATTTGTATGGATGAAAATTTTAAAATGTGCTTTTGGAAAATAATTAATCAACCTATATAAATAGATTGAGATCTCATAAAATAAAATACTGGGAGATAAAGTAGGCTTTTATCAGAGGAAAAAAAAATTCTAATGACAGTTTAAGGCACTTAAACTTTTTCTTAGAAGTAATTAAAGTATAACAATAACATAAGGAAAGTGCTTTAATACCTTTCTTGAGGGGCTTGAGGATAAGTAGTTAGAACACTCAAGAATCAATATGGTCAGGCCTTTGCTCAAATAAAATTTTCTTGGAGAGATTTTTCATAATCAACCAACCCATCTTGAATCAACATATCCAGTACTCTTTGCCCCGTTTCCCGAATCTATTTTATTTTTCTTTACCATGCATTGCTTTTCTACCATATATTACTATTCTAAATTTATTAATTGACTATTAATTCTAAAATTTATTAATTGACTATATCCTCATTGGGATATAAGCTCCCTGAATACAGGGACTTTTACTGTGCCCCATACTGTCCCCAGAACCTAGGAGAGTGTCTTCCACACAGCAGATACTTAATAAATATTTTAATTGGTATATAATTAATAAAGTGATAAAGATTTAGGCTTATTACCCAATGAAAGTAAATATATTCATTTATTTATTCAAAAATGCATACAAAACATCTATTCTGAGATAAGGCCTAGGGATTAAATGATGAATATCATAGTTAGTACCTTTAACCTCATACGTAAGAGAAGGAAGTGAAAACATCATTGTGATTTAAAATACAAATGTAATAATCTATAAGATCATTGAAGGATAAGACTGCATCTTGATATCTTGGGGTCAAGAATTATTAGCAT
Organism: Spilogale gracilis; assembly: GCA_004023965.1. Classification (NCBI taxonomy): domain Eukaryota; kingdom Metazoa; phylum Chordata; class Mammalia; order Carnivora; family Mephitidae; genus Spilogale; species Spilogale gracilis. The sequence continues at coordinate 96,860 of PITA01000400.1, read as the reverse complement.
AGCAATTATCATGTGATTTGTCCCCCAAAATACCTGTGAGGTGAATAAGTGTTGAAATGAATTAATGCACTTTGTACTATGAGAAGGAAAGAGGATGTATCTCAATGATATGGGGTCCTTCAGCAGACAGTTAAGCAGGCAGAAAGAAGTGCCGCAGGCATGATACAGAGAAGTGGTAATTAGGAATTCCAATTCTGGTTTGGTATGGTTGGAGTGTGGTATTTGTAAGATAGAGCAATAAAAGACATTGCTGGAAAGGTAGTAAATTATTGGTTTTGCATTATTCTGGACGTGATAAAAGTCCTGAATCAATATTGGTTTTGCATTATTCTGGACGTGATAAAAGTCCTGAATCAATATGAAGTATAGTAAGTCAGTAATCCATACTGATATCTCTAGGGACAACAACAAAAAATTACCCAAGAATGTATACACAAAATCTAATAAGATAAAAAAATAATATAACAAAAATAAAATAATAAAGAAAAAATAAAAATGATCTGTTACAAAAAAGCAGAAAATAATGAATTAAAGATGACAACAAATGAGACATTTAGAAACCAAATAGCAAAATTTAAATGATATAGATTGATTCTTTTTTTTTTTTTTATGATTTTGCTCATTTATTTGGCAGAGAGAAACACAGAGAGGGAACACAAGCAGGGGGAGTGAGAGAGGGAGAAGCAGGCTTCCTGCTGAGCAGGGAGCCCCATGCAGGGCTCAATCCCATGTCTCCAGGATCATGACCTGAGCCTAAAGCAGTTGCTTAACCCAGCTGAGCCACCAAATTAACAAGAAGATACTTATTACCAAAGTACTCCTGCATCTGTTTAAAAATTTTTCTGTCCTTAAATTTACATTAAATATTTATTGAACAAATGAAAGGCACATTTCATCTTTTTAAGTGTTTTTCCCCAAATTTATTGAGGATATATAGCATTGGGCTAACATATAGCATTGGGTAAGTTCATGTGTACAGTATATTGACTATATATTTCCATAATGAGAAACATTCGGTCATAGAATAAACCAGAACTAATTTGGTTACATAAAAATGATAATGTGAACATAAAGATACATATATGAAAGACTTTTCTAAGAACAGCATATAAGTGAATAAACATATAAATGAAAAAATATATATAAACGATAATGTAATCATGATGTAGTAATAATAACCAGTCATTACTCGTAGTAATATTGTCTCCATTTTCTGATTGTAGAGACTTCATTTTTAAAAAGAATAGTTTTCTATTTAAAGATATGGATACTTCTTATATTAAAAATGTATTTTTATTTAATATATAAGGAGTTAAATAACAGCATGCGTTTATGTTTATTCTGACCACAGATCTTTGAACTAGAGACAGCATAAATCTATACACACAAATTGATGTTGTTCATAAGAATTTACTCTAAAAAATTTAAAAATTGATTTTAGGTATGTTTGTATAGAAACCTAGTGTTCTATTATTTTTCAGCTTTCAGTGTGAGCTTGTGAAAAGGATTTTATTTCCTAATTGCATAGTTATTCTCTAAATTATTGCAAAAAGCTTCATTGTCTGCAGACAATGCAGAAGAAATCATGTTAAGAAATATTTTGCTTCAACATCCCAATTACCTTAAAACTCACTTAGTTTCATTCATCATTGGCATGTGTTCTATTTACATAGATAATAATTATAAGATTTTCTTAGTCATTATGGACAAATGGTAAAATGTATTTTATAAGTATTTTAAGTCCAAAAGGGATCTGTAATTTATATATTAGAGGATTTCCGCATTTTCTCTCTCCCCTTCCTGTTCTTATTCCTAAGGGGAAGTGCTTGATTTAATTCCTAGGCAGTGTATTCCTCCAAAAAGTGACAACTATTTTCTTTTTTTCTTTTTTGATGGACTCAAACTAAATGGAACATTACTGTCAAATGTGTCTGACTTGGTCTGTTAGCATCATCCTTTGTGTAAAAATCATAAACTGTCAGAGTGTCATGGGTTGGACATTTTTACCACTTCTGAAAAAATGAGACAACACAATCATGAAATATTCCATATGCCATTTGAAGCATACAGCGAAGCTGAGATAAAAAACTATCAAGGAGAGTGGAAGGAAATATAAAGAAAATAAAGAGGCCACTGGTAAAAGGACAAAATAGAATGAGAGCAGCAAAAGAAAAGAAAAAAAAAAAGGTTAGCAAAGAAAATGAGTGAAGACAAAATTTGGGGGGTTTTCAACAAATTTATTCCTCTCAATAATGGAGTAAATGTCTAATTTATAAAATAAAGTTAACTGTTATTTGTAACATTGTACACAGCTTAAAGAGAAAACTGAAATTATATTATACTGTATGATGAGAAAAATACAGAATTTGTGATCCTAAATAAGCTCAAGAAAAAAATTACTTGGATTAAACATTAACAGGAACCCTGAAATGATCATGGCTTATAGATTAAGTAGTTTTTTAGATTTAAAGTAGTTCCTACAGAACAATCAACATCTTATTATATTTTTATTACAAATGACAACAAATGCCTTAGAAGAGCTTATGTCATTTATAATAAAATTTTACCTGACACTGAAGGACAAGTGAATTCTTAATGGATTATGAAGAAAGGAGGATGCATTAGAAGAGATGAAAAAATGAAAGCACTGTTACTTGCTATAGTCATTCAAGAATAAAACCACCACAAATAGCATGTTCCTGGTCAGGGCCAGGATACAGGAGGTGGGGTCAAGAGACGGGTGACTGTTCATCAAATGGACAAAAGAAGGCAGCTCATGAAAGACTTGCACTAAGAACTATATACCATAAATAATTCTTATTTTAAGGAGATTGGATTTACATTTCTGTGGAACCAGAAAAGCCTTTCAACCTGTTTACTGAAGTGTAAGTGTCTCTCTCCCTTATGTCTGTAGTATGGCATGAAAAATTATCAGTGACCCATGGCTCAGAAATCTCTCATTGTTCCACACAGAGAGCACTGACACTAGAAATATGCAAATAAAATTCTAATGAAGTTTTTGAGTGAAGATATTTTAATAAAATATAGAAGTGCTTTAGATTCAGAGTAATTTCTTTTTTTTTTTTTTTTAAGATTTTATTTATTTATTTGGGGGCTCCTGGGTGGCTCAGTTGGTTGGACGACTGCCTTCGGCTCAAGTCATGATCCCGGAGACCAGGGATCGAACCCCACATCAGGCTCCCTGCTCAGCAGGAAGCCTGCTTCTCCCTCTCTCACTCCCCCTGCTTGTGTTCCCTCTCTGGCTGTGATTCCCTCTGTCAAATAAATAAATAAAACCTTTAAAAAAATAAAAAATAAAAATAAAAATAAAAACTCTAATTAAAAAAAAAAGATTTTATTTATTTATTTGACACAGAGAAAGATCACAAGTGGGTAGAGAGGCAGGCAGAGAAAGAGGAGGAAGCGACACAGGCCTTGATCCCAGGACCCTGAGATCATGATCTGAGCTGAAGGCAGAGGCTTTGACCCACTGAGCCACGCAGGTGCCCTAGATTCAGAGTAATTTCTTAAGGATGACTAAGTTCAAATTCATTAATATCAGAAATATCTATATTTTAAGTTAAATGCTTCCCTATGTTTATACTAAAATTTTCTACCATTGTTCATGTATATTTTATTATATTTTTTCATTTCATAAGGAATTGATTAACCATATCAAAGTAAGTAGCTGTGTTACAAAAGGAACAAATAATTTCTGTCATGCCAATATGCTTCCTGGAATGTAATCTTGTTGGGTTTAGTCCTAATTCCATGACTCACTCAAGAATTTTATTTTCTGAATGAATCCTGGAAGTGAGAACTGCAAATTGATTTTTAAAAAATTGTGGATTTTATCACTATGAACATAGATAAAACATACCCATGCAACTTGTGTTATCTTATTCTTCAGAAAATCTAGTAAGTTATTCCTTTTCTAAAGTGTTTCCATGTGGACTCCCTATACATTTGCCTTCAATAACCTCCTTTTTTCTGCTTAAGGAACAGATTTATTTTCAGATATCAAGGAGCTTTTGCTGTTTTTATTTAATTTTCTTCAAACTATAATCTCTATTAGCTCTTTTTCTGAAAAAGCATAATCAATCTATAAAAAGAGTTTAACATACCTAATTTACAGAGGTATGATAATGATTAAATAAGTAAATGTGTATTAAAGAGCTTTGCAAACGTTATGGCCAAAATAAAATAAAAATTTTTAGGAAAACATTGTTATTTCACAGTGTTTTTCTCTTTCTTTCAGATAGCCCTTTCTAGCATCAATTTGTCAAATTTAGATTCAAAACAGAAATTTTACTTTATTAAAATTTTCCAACTGAATTAAATTACCTCAACTTTATCAATATCTTGCAACTTACTTGCCTTTTATTAGCTGAGCTTTTGTTACAGGGCTCAACTATACCTTTCAAGGATTTTTTTTTTTTAAGATCTTTGTTGTCTTTGTAGAAATATTAAAAAAAAAATGTGCTCACAATAAATTAAAAATAAAAGGCACTCCAAATCTTACCATTTATCATTCAAACATTAAGTAAATTTATATTAAACATTTCTCTTTGAATATATCAAAGGTGATTATTTTTGAATGACTGTATAAAACCTGGGCTATTCTATGTATGGTATTTCATTTTTTTTATTATGTGAAAGGATGTTAAATATTCCCATTAAGTTTAAGAACATAAATAAGCTTCCACTAAAATGGTGAATTGAACATACACTTTTTTTTTCTGCTTTCCTTCTGGAAATCACAGTAAAATGTTAAAGGGCAATTAAAAGGGGTGTGTGCACATGGAGCACTGGGTGTGGGGCATAAACAATGAATCTTGGAACACTGAAAAAATAAAATAATGCAATTAAAAAAAAAGACCCCCCCCCAAAAAGGGGGGAGGGGTGCGTGGGTGGCTCACTCAGTTAAGCATCTGTCTTTGGCTCAGGTCATGATCTCAGGGTCCTGGAATAGAGCCCTTGCATATTGCTCCCTGCTCAGTGGGGAGTCTGCTTCTCCCTCTGTCCCTCACCCTGCTTGTGTTCTCTCTTGCTATCTCTCTAGCTCTCCCTCTCAAACAAATAAATAAAGTCTTTTAAAAAAAAGACAATTAAAAGATTAGAGACCTAAGGCAAAGAAGAGAAAGGAAGGGACACAATTAGCATAAAAGAGATGAACACAAATCTGTAAACCGTGGAAAGGAAATCAGCACGTGGTTACTGATAAATCACAGGGTTTAACACAGCCAAGTTCCACGTGGAAGAGAGAGGAAACAAAAGACTGTGTTGTAGAAATCCAGAAGCTTTCTGGACATGTCTAGACCAGCAATGGAGAAGGTTAGGATTGAAATATGAAGCTTCAAACTGGCAGAATAACTGAAATTCCTCATACTAAATAGTCAAGATTCCAATCTCACTCCTCTTCCATAGTGGCCATCTCTCCACCCAGTATTCAGTACTCCTACAGCTAAACCTACCATTAGACCAACCTGACCACCAAGGAGAACGCCAACTCAGCTTCGCGCTGACTTACCATTAACAACCGTGTTCTTCTTAACAAACATTATAAAACAACTAACTTTCAAAGCTATGATATAAAACTCAGATAAAAGAAACACAAGCAAGAACAAAATGGGAGATGGGAGAAAAAGGAGGTAGAGGAATATGAGGAGAGCCACACTGTTTATTTATAAATGATAAAACTGGGACTACAACATCACTCACTTCCGCTCCCTGCCCCTTGACAACAAATGGAGGAAATGAGGTATACTAAATTATTCAAATCATTTACAAAAAAAAAATCTGCCAAAAAAATGTTCCAGGACTGTAATCTATAAAATTGGCAGCCATAAGAGTACATCTTTGTACTGAGAAACCTTTACTGCTTTCAAATTTTTGATGTATTTTTTTCTTTTTTGTTTTTTAAAGATTTTATTTATTTATTTGACAGAGAGAAACACAGAGAGAGAGGGAACACAAGCAGAGGGACTGAGAGAGGGAGAAGCAGGCTTCCCGCTGAGCAGGAGCCCGATGTGGGACCCGATCGCGGATCTCAAGGATCATGACCTGAGCCGAAAGCAGTCACTCAACCAACTAAGCCACCCAGGCGCCCTGGTGTATTGTTTTCATAAATTCTAACAATAGCCTTGAAAGATAAATATCCAATTTTTAATATGAAAAAATTGGTACTTGTTGAGGATGTTGTGTGATCCACCCCTCCCACCATTTTGTGAGCCACTTGCATGGTCATTTAGGCAATTTCCCTCTGCAAGGCATGGAACACTGGCCCTCCCAAAAAGTGTGAGGAGTTTGCATGGGGCAGGGTTTTCTCCACCCTGCTTGTTTGCCATTCTTTGTATGAAATGCTTGTCATTTAAAAACCATGTCTGGTGTATAGCAAAATGCTTTGTTTCTACTTTCCATCATTAAAAATAACTTAATCTTAGATATCCTATAGCTCTGTGGAGGAGATTGTCAGGGCTCTTAAATGGAGAAATAAAGGGATTAATATAAGAAATAAAACTATACTAACAAGAACATTGCCACGCACACAAAAGATCCATAAATAAGAGTTCTGTACCCAGTCATGAAAAACAGGCTTGAACAAATGCTTTTTTTAGCCTTGCAAAATAACTTATCTTTCTCCTTGAAGCCAGACAGACTAACTTTAGGGCATTGTATTAACAGTGTAGCTAAAATTTTGTACTCAACTCATCTAAGCCTTTCAATTACCTTCTTGTTTATAAGACCTGCTTTAAAAACACCGTATCATTAGTCTACCCCTTATCTTCTAGGCTCCGAATGTAAGAAACTGTAAAAAACCTTACTGAACAACATGTCCTTGGTTTGGTTCAGGGAGTTAACTCTGAATTGTAGATAGGTGCCCCTGCAAAAACATGTTTCACTCATCAAAGTACTATGTTTCTCTAACAAAGATACTGTGTAATCAAAAATCACTCTCTGTACTTGTTGCCTATAAATAAAGACACTGAGAGCCAACAAGGCAGAGATGCCTGGCAGGATCGGAAAAGAATCTTCAGGGCTCTCTCATTTCGTATCGCCGATTCCGTCACCACTTTCTGGAAGCCCTGACTGTTGCCGGGGTTGGCTCCCGGCAGGTACTTGAGAGAAATTATGTGACATGATAGCATACTTTATAAATAGAAGAACATAAACATAAAACTAAGTCTTTTTTTTTTAAAGATTTTATTTATTTATTTGACACAGAGAGAGAGATCACAAGCAGGTAGAGAGACAGGCAGAGAGAGAGGAGGAAGCAGGCTTCCTGCTGAGCAGGGAGCCCGATGTGGGCCTCGATCCCAGGACCCTGAGATCATGATCTGAGCCGAAGGCAGAGGCTTTAACCCACTGAGCCACCCAGGAGCCCAAAACTAAGTCTTTTAATACTTTGTAAATTACAAATGGATTCTTTGTTCTCCATCTCACTTCAATACTTTGTTCATAATTTTTATTTAAAAAAACTAATTTTCACACTGCAATTATTATAATGATGCTGAAGGAACAATATCTGAATGAACCAGGTTATTATAATCAAATTAGCTCCTTTTTTCCTCTCCTAGTATGTAGTACTATTCCAAATTGTTAAATTCAATAGGAATTTTATACCTTGAAATATTTGTCTTAAGATTTATGTAGTAAGTTGTCACACAGTTTAAAGAAAAAGGGCCATTAATGAGAAATAATTTCATGTAAGTTTACAAGCAGTATCACACTTATCTCACCCCAAAATACAAACTTCATGGACATTCTCTTCTGTCAGCCCCATCCAAACTGTAATATACAAAAGCCTACAATGCCCTGCTAAAATCAGATTCTAATAAAATCAATATTTATTTTGAGAGAAGAGGTTATAATACAACAACCAAAGGAATATATTGAAAAGATAAGTGCATTTAAAATGATCATAGTTAAAAATATTTTTAGATCTATCATAACACATAAAACAAAATTTCAAAACAGTAGTTCAAAAGATTATCTGATGAGATTCTCTTTACAAACGCAAACCCTGATTAATATCACTGTGATCAGCTCTTCAATTTTCACAAGCAAATATTGACTGTATAATTCTAATGGGCATCGGGTCCCCCACAATCATTATACTTTTCAGGTTTACTCAGGTACAGAGGTACTTTCATATTAACTCTATTGAAGAAAGGAAAAATATAATTTTAAGCAAATTGCTGAAATTGCATAATGCACAGCATGATGGCCTTCTACTAATAGATACTGGGTTGGAGGACAAATGGTTAAGGCTGAATTACACATCCAGCTTTCCTAGGAAAAATCTGTAGAATTCAGGTGGATTTTTTCACATTTCTACTCTCACTTTCCTCATCTGCAAACACAAAAGGCATGACTACATTTATTATAAGTAATATTCTATACTAGTTCCAAATCATTCAATTATTTTTTTTCTAAACTCCACACATCACCAATACTTATTCACATTTAAGAGCTGAACTTGACAAATATCTGAAGCCTTGAATACCTTATTTTTTATTTTATTTTTAATTTTTTAAAAGATTTTATTCATTGAGAGAGAAAGAGAGAGAGAACAAGTCAGGGGAGGGACAGGGGTAGAGAAACAAGCAGTCTCCACTGAGCAGGGAGCCTACACAGGTCTCTAGGACGTGGAGATCATGACCTGAGCCAAAGTCAGTCACTTAGCCAACTGAGCCACTCAGGTGTCCCTGAAGCTTTAAATACTTTTAATCTAAAAGGAAAAACTATATGACTTAGTCATATTGCTAAAGTGTTAGAAGAAATGAGGGTTCATTGTAGGGCTGGGCTTTAAATACTTTTAATCTAAAAGGACAAACTATATGACTTAGTCATATTGCTAAAGTGTTAGAAGAAATGAGGGTTCATTGTAGGGCTGGGCTATAAGGTCCTTGAGGGCAGACTCAGGGCATGGCGAGATTCAATATACAGTTCTTGCCTGACTGACTGAAATATAAAACATAAGTAAAGCTAAGAAGGTAAGGATAAACTACTTAAAACATACTAGGTTATTTACCACAATTAGCCACCAAAAGATCCAGGCAATTAATTCTTAAATAATGTGGGGGCTAGGGGCACCAATCCCCACATAGTTGGAAATTCATGTTTAACTTCTAATTCCCCCAAATTTAATTACTTGTGGCCTATGCTTGACAAGAAACCTTACCAATAATATAAGCAATTAACACATATTTTGTATGTTATATGTATTTATGTATTGTATACTATATTCTTACAATAAGCTAGAGAAAAGAAAATGTTATTAAGAAAATCATGATGGGGCTCCTGGGTGGCTCAGTTGGTTAAGCAACTGCCTTCGGCTCAGGTCATGATCCTGGAGACCCGGGATTGAGTCCCACATCTTGCTCCCTGCTTGGCGGGAAGCCTGCTTCTCCCTCTCTCGCTCCCCATGCCTGTGTTCCCTCTCTATATGTGTTTCTCTCTGTCAAATCAATAAATAAAATCTTAAAAAAAAAGGAAATCACGAGGGAGAAAAATGTATTTAGAGTACTGTACTGTATGTATAGAAAAGACAAACAAATGAAAAACCCTGTATATAAGTGGTTCCAGGCAGTTCAAGCCAGTGTTATTCAAAGGTCAACTGTACTCTTCATTTTTCCTTTTTAGTCAAAATCTACACAGATAAATATGGTTGTCTCATACTGAGTTAAAGAAGACACCATTGTATGATCCAAGTACAAATGAAAACTTTCCTCATGAAAGTTACAATTCATAGTGTTCCAATTAGAACTCTCTCCACTCCTTAATCTCAGAGGAACTCATTAAATTTACTCTCTCCAGTTAAAGCAAACTAGTCCTGAAGCAGAGATGAAAGTGTAAGTCCCTAGGCCTACAGTTGCAAGAGTTTTTGTTTTTGTTTTTGTTGGTTTTTTTTTTTTGCCAAATAAAGCAGATAAAATAATAAATAATAATCCATCATAAAGAACCAGATAGAAAAAAGAAATTCGTGACAAAATAAACTGAATCCTAGGAAAGGAACCCAATGCTTTCCAGTATGATTTAGATAAGAAGGCAAACACAAAAAATAAATTGTAAGATGACTCTCTACTTCATCCCAGGACCCTGAGATCGAGACTAGTATTCTACACTAGCTCCAAGTCATTCAGTTTTTTTCTAAGTCACCATATATCACCAGATATTTAATTCACATTTAAGAGCTGCACTTGGCAAATATTTTCTGAAGCTTTGAGTACTTTTATTTTTTTATTTTTAAAATCTAATTTTATTTTTTAAATATTTATTTGAGAGAGAGGCAGAATGAGCACGAGGCATGGAGAGGCATTACATGTAATAATGGATAATAATGAGGGGTCTGAGGAAGACATGAATTCCCTTGACAAAAGCAGTTCAAGCATCTGTGAAAGGCCAGATTCTTTTTTTTTTTTTTTTTAAGATTTTATTTATTTATTTGACAGAGAGAAATACAGCCAGAGAGGGAACACAAGCAAGGGGAGTGAGAGAGGGAGAAGCAGGCCTCCTGCCGAGCAGGGAACCCGATGTGGGGATCGATTCCGGATCTGGGGGATCATGACCTGAGCCAAAAGCAGTCGCTTAACCAACTGAGCCACCCAGGCGCCCCAAGGCCAGATTTTTTTTATCTTCTAAGAGAGTTGCTGAACCATATACCTACTCGTTTACTGAGGTTTTAGTTGTTCAAGGATGGGGGAAATCTGAATTCATGGTTCTTATTTCTTTCTCACTGAATGACTCATGGCCAATCAAGGTTGTTTTTGTTGCCCGGGCCTCTTTTGAGAGTAAATCTGGGCCAGGTCCATGAAAGCTCACCGGAGCTGTAATTTGTATGGTCACTTTAAATGACAACTAGTTTTGAGGCTGTCAGAAGAATAGGTTTTGAAGATGTCAGTGAGTTCCATAATTCTCACATGTGTTCTTTCCAAAACAATTTTGTTACTAAGAAAAAAAATGCAATATGAGGAAAAATATCTTTTTTAAAATAATGTCAGTTAGGTAGGTAAATTGTGATAATTACCAGATAACATAGAATAGGAAAATAATAATTAAAACACTATGATATTTTCAAATGTGAGAAGGAAATGAACCTTAAAAGGGAAACTCATTATAGAAGGTCACTTAGAGTATAGGCAGGAGACAAATAAAGACTAATGATGAGGAGTAGATCACAAGATCGCTGCATAATGGAAGAATGAGTGCCTCAAAAGGACACAGAGAAAACTTAGAGGACACAAATCTTACCTTTTCTTTATAACAAATCTTATCCCTTCATCAACCTAATTTTGGTTTTCCAATTTTAACTAGCAGTTAAAAGAAAAATAATTGGAACAATGAAACCATGTGTCTGTGGAAGCATTAATCTTTTTCAGAACTTGATATACATAGCAATATCTTTGAATACTTTATGATATGATATCATGTTTTAAATATAATAATTTAAACATTCATGAAGGACAACCAAAGGGCCATTAGAGGATAAGTATAGTCTATGCCTCCTAGAATTTTTAAATAAGTGCATAAGCAAACTCATCCCTCATCAAAGGGTGAACAAAATAGAGGAAGAAAAAGGAAGTGCAAATAGGAGTTGAAATTGTCATTTTAATTATTATTGATAAAATCCCTGAATTTTTATAACTTAACCAACTGTTTTAATTACCAACAATTTTTATGTGACTTCTATGTCTAATTCAGTTATTCCTTGAATTACAATTTGCTGTCAAAAAACACAAGTCTCAAATAATTTTCTGTCCAAGAGTTTTTATAAAACGATTCATTCAGAAAAAAAATTATTATGTACCTCTTGTGTTCTAGAAACTGTAGTAGTACAGAAAACAAACATGAAAGCAGAAATGGTTGCAGCTCTCATAGAAATATCCTAAGTAGGGAAATGGGTTAAAATAAGGTGTTCAGGTATCGAGAATGCTCTAATTAAATAATTCTTCCCTCTTCTAAAAAAAATTTGAATATTTTATCTGTTACCTAGGTGATTTATTGCTTCTATTTTAGGACTCACTCCCAGTAGTTTACTATTTCTTTATTGACTTACAGCCAGAAAATAGTTATTTTTTCTTTCAAAAAATGTAGTTCTTTTGAGTTTTGTTATTACATGTACAGTAGGAAACAAAAGAATAATTCAGGATCAAGTTTTTCTCCACTTTTCTGAGTTAGGAGGTCATTCCTGTGCCCTAAAAAGGAAAAAAAAAAAAAATCCAACTGCACTTTTAAATAATGGAGCCTGTCTGCAGGGCTTGGAAATTACTGGTCCTTTCATTTTTTTCTACAGATTTCCATTCCACAAAGTTCTGGAAACTTCCATAAACTTCTCAAGCTCAAAATTCATTCCTATCAGATTTTCAGGAAAGATGGTGGAGTAGAAGAACTCTAAGCTCACCTCCTCTCATGGTTACAACTATGAAACAGCCATATCAGAGTAAATAATCCAGAAAACAAGCCAAAGTGTGGCAGAGCAGATTCTCTAGAGCTAAAGGTAGAGAAGAGGTCACATCAAAGAGGGCAGGAAGAGCAGATAAGTGATCAGAAGCTAAGTAGACTACATGCCATCCTGGGAGAGAGGGATGCTATAGGTGTAGAGAGGGGAGAGAAATACACTCTCACACCAGGGTGCCTACAAGGGGAAGATGAATCCCCATAACATTTGGTTTTGAAAATCAGAAGGTCTAAATTTCACAAGTTCTAACAATCAGTGGAGTAAAGCCTAGAACTTTAAAAATCAGTCGGCTTATGGGAGAGTCAGGAAGAAACTGAGTTTCTACCTGTAAAAAGGCAGAACAATAAATAACCCTGTAGAGATACAGCATGGAAGAAGTAGTTTGAAAAAATGCCTGGGGTGTTTGGGAGGGATTTTTTTTTTTTTTTTTTTTTTTTTTTTATTAATCTCATAGCATCTGCCAAAAAAGCAGGGTTTGTTGGGAGACTCTCCAGGAACAAAGGATTTGGTGGGTTCTATTTCCCTTCCCTGTCCCTAGCATAAGCATGTGGACACCTGCAGGAACCAACACAGCACTAATACTCCCTAATCAATTGCTAACTGCCATCTCACCCACAGGTTCTCTTGTGGATGCACCCCCTCCAGCCTGGCCATGACTCCATGCCCCTTCCTGCAAAGGACCTGCACAAACTTCTCTAACATCACATGTCCTCCCCCTGCATGCTTTTGTGGGTCCATTCCCTTCAACTTTACCTGCCTCTGTCACTGGCAGCTACAGGTCTCCTCCCAATGTCATGGACCTTCCTGGCATCACATACCCTATCCCAACATCCTCCTGCAGTTCAGTGCTACTGCACTTCTAGCAAGTGCCTATTCTGACTCAACTAAACCCCAAGGCAGCCCTAGACTGGCCCATTAACAACACAGACACCGAATCCTGCCCAAAACAGGCAAAGAGAGCCATTGCAGATGAATGATCTAAAAGCAAAGCAGCTAAGCCACAATAGTTGGATGCAAGAAACACAAATAAGAGACATCCTTGAAGCTCTAAGTTCTGGTGAACATGGGGCATTGTATTGCAGGGCACTACAGAGGACCTCTTCTTCATAATACCACTATTTTCAAAAGCAGGAGACAGAGCTGACTTTACTAACACAGAGAAACAGACACAGAGTTAGACAAAATGAGGAGAGAGAGGCATATGTTCCAGATGAAAGTGAACAATAAAAAGTTACAGCAAGAGACCTAAATGAAACAGTGATAAATAATATGCCTGCTACGGAATTTAAAGTAATGGTCATAAAGATATGCATTGGAGGGCACCTGGGTGGCTCAGTTAATTAAGCGACTGCCTTGGGCTCAGGTCATGATCCTGGAGACCCGGAATCAAGCCCCACATCGGGCTCCCTGCTCCGCGAGAGGCCTGCTTCTCCCTCTCTCACTCCCCCTTCTTGTGTTCCCTCTTTCTCTGTGTTTCTCTCTGTCAAATAAATTAATAAAATCTTAAAAAAAAAAAAAGATACGCATTGGACTTAGGAAGAGTGGAAGACTTCCATGAGACCCTTAACAAAGAAATAGAAAACATAAAAAAGAACCAATAAGAGATGAAGAACTCAATAAACGAAGGTAAAAATGCACTAAATGGAATAAATAGTAGACTAGAAGAAGCAGAATGCATCAACTACCTGTAGGATAGAGTAATAGAAAGCAATCAGGCTGAACAGAAGATAAAAAAAATAAGAAAAGAAAGGGAACTCAGTGACATCGTCAAGAGTAAAACACTTATATTATAGGGATCACGGAAGGAAAAGAGATGGAAAACGTGGCAGAAAATTTATTTGAAGAAATAATAGCCAAAAACTTATCAATCTGGGTAAGGAAACAAAAGTCCAGATCCAGAAGGCACAGAGATCACTCAACAATAAGACCCATAGTAATTAAAATGGACAAGAGTAGTGATAGAGAATTTTAAAAGCCCCAAAGCAAACAAACAAAAAAAAGGTTACACCCAAGAAAAACCCCATAAGCCAATTGGCTGATTTTTCAGCAGAGACTTTGCAGTTCAGAAGGGAGTGGTATGATATATTTGAAGTGCTTAAAGAAAATAGTAATAGTAATAATAATAATAATAATAATAATAATAATAATATACAGCTAAGAATACTCCACTCAGCAAGACTATTATTCATAAAAGGAGAGATAAAGAGTTTCCCACACAAACAAAAGTTAAAGAAACTTGTGATCACTAAGCCAGGCCTATAGGAAAAGTTAAATGGGACTCTTTGAGAAGAAAGGAAAGAGCATAAGTAAGGAGTAAGAAAAGTAGGAAACATGTAAGAAAAATAAGTGTATCTATAAAAATCAGTCAAGGGATTCATGAAATAAAAGGATATAAAGGATGATATCATTTCCCTAAAACATGGGGTGCAGGGAGAGAAGAAAAGAATGGGTTCAAATTTAAGTGACCTTTAGCTTAATATAGAGTTCATAAGATGTTATATATAAATTAATGGTAACCACAAATCAAAAACCAGTAACAGAAATGCAAAAATAAAGAGAAAGGAATCCAAGTATATTACTAAAGAAAGTCAAGAAACCATGGGAGGAAAGAACAAGAGAAAAAAGGAAGAGAGAAGAACTACAAAAAGAACCATAAAGCAATAACAAAATGGTAATAAGTAAATACCTATCAATAATTACTTTGAGTGTAAATGGACTAAACACTCCAACCAAAGACACAGAGTGAATGAATGGAATAAAAAAAAAAGTGAGACCCATCTATATGCTGCCTCCAAGAGACACATTCAAACCTAAAGATATATGCAGATTGAAAGTGAAGGGATGAAAAACATTTATCATACAAATGGAAGTGAAAAGAAAACCAGGGTAGCAATACTTATATTAGACTAAATAAACTTTAAAACAAAAATTGCAATAAGAGACAAAGAAGGATGCCACATAGTCAATAAGAGAAAAATCCAACAAGAAAATATAACAATTGCAAGTATTTATGTAGTCAACATGGGAGCACCAAATATATAAAGCAGCTAATAACAAATATAAAGAAACTAATCAATAATAACACAATAATAGAATGTGATTTTATTTTATTGTACTTTTCAAAGATTTATTTATTTATTTGTTTGTTTGTTTGTTTGTTTGTCAGAGAGAGAGAGAGAGTGCACAAGCAGGAGGAATGACAGACAGAGGAAGAAGCAGCCTCCCTGCTGAGCAAGGAGTCAAATGTGGGACTTGATCCCAGGAGCTGGGATCATGACCTAAGCTGAAGGCAAAGGCTTAACTGACTGAGCCACTCAGGCATCCCTAGTAGGGAATTTTAAAGCTCTATTTACATCAATGGGCAGGTCATCCAAACAGAGTATCAACAAAGAAACAGTGGCTTTGAATGACATACTGGATCAGATGGATTTAACAGTAAAATCATAACATTGCATCCTAACACAGAAAAATGTACATTCTTCTCAAGTGCACATGGAACTTTCTCCAAAACAGATCACATATTAAGCACAAAACAGTACCAAAAAATTAAAGAAACTAAGTCATACCACACCTCTTTTTTAACCACAATGCTTTGAAACTAGAAAGCAACCATAAGAAAAACTCTGGAAAGAGCATAAATATATGGAAGCTAAATAACATGCTACTAAATAATGAATGGGTCAATCAGTAAATAAAAAAAATATAAAAAATACCTATAGACAAATAAATGAAAACACAATGGTCCAAAATCTTTGGGATGCAGCAAAAGCTATTCTGAGAGGAAAGTTTTTAGCAATACAGGCCTACCTAAAGAAGTAAGAAATAGGGTGCCTGGGTGGCTCAGTGGGTTAAGCCTCTGCCTTCAGCTCAGGTCATGATCTCAGGGTCCTGGGATCGAGGCCTGCATCAGGCTCTCTGCTCGGTGGGGAGCCTGTTTCCTCCTCTCTCTCTGCCTGCCTCTCTGCCTACTTGTGATCTCTCTCTCTGTCAAATAAATAAATAAAATCTTTAAAAAAAAAAGAAGTAAGAAATATCTTAAATAAACAACTAACCTTACACCTAAAGGAGCTGTAAAAAGAAGAAACAAAACCTCAAACTAATAGAATGAAGGAAATGATAAGGATTAGAGCATAAATAAATGAAATAGAAACTAAAAATGCATACAGATCAATGATACCAAGAGCTGCTTCTTTGAAAAGAGCCACAAAATTGACAAACCTTTAGCCAGTCTCATAAAAAGAGCGAGAAAAAGAGAGGAAGAGCGAGGACTCAGAGAAACAAAAATAAGAAATGAAAGCGGAGAAATAACAACTGACACTACAGGAATACAAGGACTACGAGAGAATATTATGAAAAATTACATTCCAACAAACTGGACAACCTAGAAGAAATGATTAAATCCCTAGAAACATATAACCTCCCTAAACAGAATCAAGAAAAAATAGAAAATTTGAATAGACCAATTACCAGCAATAAAATTGCATCAGTAACAAAAAAATTCCCAATAAACAAATGTCCAGAATGAGCCAGCTTCACAGGTGAATTCTACCAGACATTTAAAGAAAAGTTAATGCCTATTCTTCTCAAACTATTCCAAAAAATGGAAAAGAAATTCATTCTATGAGGCTAGCATTACCCTGACACTAAAACCAGATAAAGACACTATTAAAAAACAAAAAACAAACTAAAACAAAATAAAAGAAACAAGAAAAAAACAAAACAAAAAACCCAGTAGACTAATACCTCTAATGAGCATAGATGCAAAAATCCTCTACAGAATATTAGCAAACAGAATACAGCAATGTGTTAAAGATATCATTCAACATGATCAAGAAGAATATATTCCTGGGATGCAAGGGTGGTTCAATATTTGCAAATCAATCAATCTGATACATCACATCAACAAGAGAAAGAATAAAAACCATATGATCATTTCAATAGATACAGATAAAGCATCTGACAAAGGACAACATCAATTCATCATAAAAATCCTCAACAAAGTAGTTTCAGAAGGAACATACCTCAACATAATAAAGGCCATAAATTAAAAACCAATAGTGAACATCATATTCAATGGTGAAAAACTCTGAGAGCATTTCCCGAGATCAGGAATTGTACTGGAGGTCATAGCCACAACAATCAGACAACAAAAAGGAATAAAAAGCATCCAAATTTGTAAGGAAAAAGTAAAACTTCCACTATTTGCAGATGACATAATACTATATATAAAAATCCCTAAAGACGACCAAACACTATTAGAGCTAATAAATGAATTCAGAAAAGTTACAGGATACACAGTCAATATACAGAAATTCATACTATTTTTATACACTTATAGTGAAGTAGCCGGAACAGAAATTAAAAAAAAAAATCTCATTTACAATTGAACCCCAAATAATAAAATACCTAGAAATAAACTTACACAAGGAGGTAAAAGACCTGTACTCTGAAAATTTAAAAATTGATAAAACAATTTGAAGACAACACAAAGAAATGGATAGACATCCTATGCTCATGAAATGGAAGAATAAATATTATTAAAATGTCCATATCATCCAAAACATTGATAGATTTAATGCAATCTTTATCAAAATACTAACATTTTTTCACAGAACTAGAGCATATAGTTCTGTAAAATCTGTATGGAACCACCAAAGACCCCAAATAGCCAAAGCAATCTTGAAAATCAAGAAGAATCTTGAAAAAGAAGAACATAATTAAAGATATCTAAATCCCAGATTTCAAGATACAGTAATCAAAACAGTATGCTCTTGGCACAAAAACAGACACATAGGTCAATGGAACAGACTAGAGAGTCCAGAAATAAACCAACAGTTATATGGTCAATTGATCTTTGACCAAGGAGGCAAGAATATTTAATGGAAAATAAACTCTCTTCAACAAATAGTGTTGGGGAAACTGGACAGCTACATGCAAAAGAATGAAACTGGACCAATTTAATACACTACACGCAAAAATAAACTCAAAAATGGATTAAGGACTCAAATGTGAGACCTGAAACCATAAACATCCTAGAAGAAAATGCAGGCAGTAATTTTTTCTCTGACATTGGTTATAGCAACATTTTTCTAGAAATGTCTCCTGAGGCGTGGGAAACAAAAGCAAACATAAACTTTTGAGTTGACATCAGAATAAAAAGCTTCTGCACAGCAAAGGGATAATTAACAAAACTAAAAGACAACCTATTGATTGAGGAAAGATAGTTGCAAATGACATATCTGATAAAGGGTTCGTTATCCAAAATATATAAAGAACTTAGACCACTCAACAACCAAAACACAAATAATAAAAAATGGGCAGAAGAACAGACATTTCTCTCAAGAAGATATGCAGATGGACAATAGACACATGAAAAGATGTTCAACATCACTCATTATCCAAAATATAAATCAAAACCATAGTGAGATACCATCTCACACCCGTTAAAATAGCTAAAATAAAAAAAATTAAAGAAACAACAAGTACTGGTAAGGACGTGGAGAAAAAGGAAGCCTTGTGTATTGTTGTTGGGAATGCAAACTGGTGCAGCTGTTATAGAAAACACTATGAATGTTCCTCAAAAAATTAAAAAATAGAACTATCATATGATCCAGTGATTGAACTATTAGATATTTACCCAGAGAATACAAAAACACTAATTCAAAAATATATATGCCTACTGATATTTATTGCAGCATTATTTACATTAGACAAATTATGGAAGCAGTCCAAGTGACCATGGATGGATGAGTGGGTAAAAAAGATGTAATAGATAGATAGATAGATAGATAGATAGATAGATAGATAGAGATATAGATACAGACATACATCATATATAGATTATCTATAATATGTGCAAACACATATTACAATGTATATATAAAATCAATTTTACTCCACAAAAAGGATGAAATCTTGCCATTTGCAACAACATGGATGGATCTGGAGGGTATAATGCTGAAATAAGTGAAATAAGTCAGATAAAGATAAAAATATCATATCATTTCATATCCTTATGTGTGGAATTTAAGAAACAAAACAAAGAAAAAAGAAAAAGAGACAAACAAGCAACAACAACAAAAAAACAGACTCCTAACTACTGAGAAGAAACTGATGGCCACCAGAGGGGAAGTGGGTAGGCAAATGGGTGAAATTGGCGGGGATTAGCGGTACACATCATGATGAGCACTGAGTAATGTATGGAATTGTTGAGTCACTATATTGTACATCTGAAAGTAATAACTAATCTAACCCTGTATGTTAACTATATAGAGACCCTGTATATATGTATATATGTATATATACTATATATCATATGTATATTATATATATATATGTATACACACACACAAACCCCTCATTTCTATTACAAGGAAGTTCCTAATGAAGAGTTTATCTCCATTCCATCTCCTAGCACACACTCAGAGATCTTTTTAGGCTTATTTAAGAACAGGTATCCATCTACCTCTTTGAAGAAAAGACTTACTCTAAACACAAGCAGTAGAATAAGTTGGTATTTAGGTTTTATAAGTACTTTTCCCTTTTTTCCTGCAGTCACTATCTCTTAGGTTAATAAGACATCGTTGTAACAGTTATGTAACAATTTTCTTGTAAATTATAATGTGTATGTATCTATGGATATGTTTAGTGACATATAAAACACTATTTTGTAGAACTCCTCAGGCAACCAGTCTGGTATTTGCTTAGTAAAAATGGTTTTAATTAAGGTTCAAATTAGAAGTTTTGAAGCCCATGTACTGTGGGCACAGACTCAGCGTGAGGCCTCTTAGCTATGTTTGGTAGCCCTGGTTTCACGGGCTAGGGGCCAGGGAGATCTGACTCAGAGTTCTAGATTCTGTCAGATTTTCATCCAAAGAGCCAGATGGCAATTATTCCTCTGTCATTTTGCACTTGGAAAGTGTAAGCTTTCCTCAATCAAAATAACAGGGAAAAATAAAGTATTCTCTAAACATCATCTAAGAAAACCCATTCTGAAGTAAAAGGGTAGAACAAAAAATCTGGCTAAGCTTTATCTGAAGACAGTCGTTGGGACTAGGGAAAGGCTACTCCACCAGGCAACTAGCCTGATGGGGCCACAGCTCTATTGTGCAGGGTATGCCTCCTGGACTAAATCAGTAAAGAAAAGACATAGCAGAGGATTGATCTCCTGTCCCCAGTCCTGCCATTCCCCACCTCTGCAGGCTCTGACACGGCCAGATGCCTGGACGCCCTCCAACTGGCAGCTGAATCCAGTGACATCTGAGTGCTTAGAAAGGCTACCAAGGACAGTCCACACCACGGCACCAGACCCATGAGTCTTCACGCAAGGGGTCAGTATCTGTTATCCCCATTCTACCCTGTGGTTCCTCTCCCCTAACTCTGAAACACTACCCATCTCTTCCACTCCTAATTCCTCTTACTAGATCTTTCATGTCTTAATTAACAGAATTCCCTACGTCCTCATTCTCTTCACTGCACTATCAAAGAAAACCTGTTTATCCCCTGAATATGCAGCTTTACTAATAACTTTCTGAGTCAGCCACTGATCTTTTCAAGCTCTGGAACGCTCTGGGTCAGGAAGTCAATCTTTACCCACCTCATACTATCTGCTACTAGCCATGAACTTTAGCTATAAGGCCTTCTTCTTATCCTCATTATCCTTTGATTCCATCTTTAATCCCCATAATTCAATCAATATTTTAGCATGTACATCTAGTTGCCAAATCTACTACAGTTCTACCTATGAAATTATCCTTTGTGATTTACCTTCCACATGGATAGCTCATCAAATATACCATTCTCTCCAAATGACCTTTTTATTCTATCTCTTGAGTTATCAGCTCAAGATCACCTATTGGCATTGTCATTACCCTAAACTCATCTATCCCAAAAATTCATAGAAAAAAAATTCCTTTTCTTCTAGTTTGATCATTTACTTATTTTATTTCCCTTCTGCCTGTCCTTGAACCCCATTAGGATCTTCAGTCCATTAATTCTCCTCTTTTCTTCTTATCCTTCATCTCCTGCCTGGTTCCAGTTTACTCTGCACCCAGGTTTGTATATTGCCCATCACTTAGACTAATGTTTTTTAGACTCTTCTTAACAACCAAACTTAGATGAGTCCATTTATTTGCTTTTTCCTTACCTATATCTTTACTAATGATCAATGCTGGGAAAGTCCCATCCTACATCCTCTATCCAGTACCTCAAGCTGCTAAGCTGGGGGTTATTCTTTTTCTTTCTTAAAGATTTTAATTATTTATTTGAGAGAGAGAGAGAGAGAGAGCACAAGCAGGGTGGGTGAGGGGAGAGATGGAGGGAGAAGCAGACTCCCTGACGAGTGGGGAGTGATACTCAATCCCAGGGCCCTGGGATCATGACCTGAGCTGAAGGCAGACCCTCAACCGACTAAGCCACCCAGGTACCCCAAGCTGGAGGTTACTCTTGATTCCTCTTTTACCTTCACATCTTTTACCTTCACATCCCACATCTAATTCAAAAGTCATTTGCTTTGGCTCTACTTACATTATAATCCTAACATTCATTGCTCAAATTTCAACACACTGTATTATTGTTCACAAGTACTTGGTGGTCCTGCCTGGAGTAGGATTAAATTTCTTCATCCCACTAATGCCAGGCTTGTTGATATGATTTGTGTGAACAACAAAAAAATAAAACGTGACCAAAATGACATACATTCCTTCTGGACAGGGTCCCTAAGAGCCAACGCAGGATTTACTGCATTCTCTCTCTCTCTCTTTTTTTTTTTTCCATGTCAACAATGATGAAGATGAAAGCAGTGTCATGAAGTACAGATGACATGAAGCAGAGCTGCTGTAGACCCAAGACAGATACTCAGAGTGAGCCACAAAAGAAGTTTTGCCATCAAAAGTCACAAATGAAGCTGCTTTGTTGAAAAGCTACTGATTTTTGGTAGTGTTTGCTCCACATCATTACCTAGCCTTTCTGATACAATATATTCGTCCAGGCACTGGCATTTTTTTCCCTGGACTGAATCTTCTAACTGGTCTCCCCAAATCTACCTTTATTCAGTAATATTTGTCGTCTGTTTACTAACAGACACAGGGACAGATTATTACCACTAATATTTAATTTTCACTTCTTTTTCTGAGACCTCAGTTCTGTCCCCAAAACAATTGCATTGTCTTTCTAGTTGCCTTGCTCTATCATTTTTTAATGTGACTAGCCCACAGTGGCTTTCTATTTTTTTCTCAATCTTTTGATGCCCCCTATTTCACTCCTTCACTCTTGGCCAGTGAATTTAGCCCCTAATTCATAAAGGTACCAACAAACCAGAGAAGAATTCACTCAGCTCTTTGAACCCCAGAACTGAAAGCACCTTTTTCACTAAGGTTTTATTTCTTAAAGCAGTTTAAGGTTCACAGAAAAACTGAGGGGAAGGCGTAGAGATTTCCTATATATTCTCTGCCCCCACACACATATACACTCCCCTGTTACCAACATCTTCCACTAGAGTAGTATGTTTATTACAATGGATGAACATACATCAACACATCATAATCACTCAAAGTCTATGGTTACATTAGGGTTCATTTTGGTGTTGTACATTTTCTGAGTTTGGACAAATGTACAAAGGTGTGGATCTATCATTACAGTGCCATAGAGTATTTGTATTGCCCTCAAAATCCTGTATACTCTGCCTTATCTTTGTTCATGTCCCAATCCCTGGAGACATCGATCTTTTAACTGCCTTTTCCAGAATATCACATAACAGTGTATAGCTTTTTCAGATTGGTTTCTTTTACTTGGTAATATGCATTTAAGTTTCCTCCTTGTCTTTTAGTGGTTTGTTAGCTCCCTTCTACTTAGTACTGAATTATTTCATTATCTGGATGGATACAATTTATTCATCCATTCCCCTACTGAAAGACATCTTTGTTTTTTCTGATTCTTGGCAATTATAGGTGAAGCTGCTATTAGCATCCATGTAGAGGTTTCTGTGTAGTTATAAGTTCTTGACTCCTTTGGTAAATACTAAGGAATGTTATTGCTGGATAGTATGGTAAGAGTACGTTTCGTTTTGTAAGGCACTGCAAACTGTCTTCCAAAGTGACTGACCATTTAGCATTCTCACCAAAGCTATATTAATGTATATTGCTAATATATTCAGTAATAAGAATTTCTTTTGTTCCACATGCTCGCTACTATTCCACATTGTCTGTGTTCTGGATTTTGGCCATTCTAATAAAGGAATACTGGTGTGTAGGTGTGTAGGGTCTCATTTTTTTGTAATTTGCATTTCAAAGTATCCATTATTTCCCTTAAATCAGCACTTATTATTTTCTTTCTTCTCCCTGTTTCACTGGAAGAGCCATCTCTCATCATAGTCGTAACTAATTTCTCCATCTATTCATTTTTTAAATTTCAAGTGTCTTACTGATTTTGTCACTGTCCAACATATTTTGGCCTCTATATCATCTTACAAATCAATATATAAACCTGATCAAATCTCATGTTAAAATTAAACAGAATTCACCTTCCCTTCAGTTCCTCCCTTTCCAAACACCTAATTCCTCTCTTCCCATTTCTTCCTCTCACATGTACACCTTACTATAGTGCTCTCTGGCTAGTACCTTCTACATCCATTGAGGCTGTTTTCACCAAAGAAATGAACAACAATTCCCAGGCCTCTTCATCTGATGGTTTTATTTGATCCTTACCTTGCTCAGGCCCTTGACTCTATTTGGATTGACATTTCTTTCATTCTTAAAAATCTTCCCTGGCTTTTTTAGAAATCAAACCCTCTTAATTTTCTTCCTTTTCCTTCAGCCATTTGTTCTTTCATTCTTCTTTTTTTATTTTATTGTGTTATGTTATTCATCATAAAATACATCATTAGTTTTTTATGCAGTGTTCCAAGATGCATTGTTTATGTATATGTGCTCCATGCAATATGTGCCCTCCTTGATAGCCATGACCAGGCTCATATCTCCCCCACTCCCCCTCTAAAACCCTCAGTTTGTTTTTCAGGGTTCACAGTCTCTCATGGTTCATTGCCGCCTCCAATTTCCTCCAATTCATTTTTTCTTTCCTTCTCCTAATGTCCTCCATATTATTCTTTATGTTCTACAAAAAAGTGAAACCATATAATTGACCTTCTCTGCTTGACTTATTTCACTCAGCATAATCTCCTCCAGTCCCATCCATGTTGATGCAAAAATTATTCACCCTTTCTGATGGCTGAGTAATATTCCATTTTATATGTGGATCACAGCATCTTTATCCATTCATCTGATGAAGGGCATCTTGGCTCTTTCCACAGTTTGGCTATTGTGGACATTGCTGTTATGAACTTTGTGATGCATATGGCCCTTCTTTTCACTACATCTATATTTTGGGGGAAAATACCCAGTAGTGCAATTGATGAATCATTGGGTAGCTCTATTTTTAATTTTTTGAGGAGGCTCCACACTCTTTTCCAAAGTGGCTGTACCAACTTGCAGCATTCCCTTCAACAGTGTAAGAGGGTTCCCCTTTCTCCACATCCTCTCCAACATTTGTCATTTCCTGCCTTGTTAATCCTTGCCATTCTAACTGGTGTAAATTTTCTCAATGTGACTTTGATTTGAATTTCCCTGATGGCTAATAATGATGAACATTTATTCACGTGTCCACTAGCCATTTGTATGACTTCATTGGAAAAGTGTCTGTTCATGTCTTCTGCCCATTTTTTGACATGATTATCTGTTTTTTGGGTGTTGAGTTTGAGAATTTCTTTTTATTTTTATTGTTACTTAAATTTTTTTTTCCAGTGTTCCAAGATTCATTCCCCATTCCCCACACCCAGTGCTCCATGAGGATTTCTTTACAGTGTGGTAGGCTTATTCTTCTCTACCTGAATATTGTTTCTCTAGTTTTTACCCTAGCCATTCTTCTCATCTTACATTTTTTTCCCTCTGTGACCTGGCTTACTTTTATGTCTTTAATATGAACTATCAGCTCATGACAATCAATTATACATTTCTCTTATCCAGATTTCTCTACTCAAATTCATCATCTACTTAGCATCTCCACTTATTTGTCTCACCCATACCTCAAACTCAGCAATTTTAAACCTAATTTTCCAGTTGCAAGTATTTTCACACCTGAACCACTGATTGCTTTTTAAATGGCCATCCCAAAGCCAACCTCCCCCTCCCTGAATCATCAGCCTCTTTTCTCCATTCTGCATTCTCTTTTCAGTTATCCTATTAAAATAATACTCTGGTTTTGTGAAATCCTTTACAGAACTCCTTAGATCTTTAAGGGTATTTCTCCAAACTCTTCAGGATAAAATCTGAATTCCTTAACCTGGTCTATAAGACTTCTAAAGATTTGTTCTTTTGGATTTCTTTTAATTCTTCAATTCTTAATAAAATCCCATGAACTACCATGGCCTTTGAACTTATATTTTTCTTTATCTGGAACACTATCTCTTCATCCTTTATCCAACATCCCATTTATTTGGATGACACCTATATATTCTTCTATTCTCAGTTTATATCCTTTTCTTCAAGGAGCCACAATGTATCTTCTCCTATAATTTTATCACGCACAAGTAAGACCCTGTACCTCACACTACCTGTATAGTGCCTGGTTTATGGTAGATGCTCAGTAGAATTGCTGAATAAATGAAACTATTTATAAAGACGACAGAGGTTAAAGAATGTGTCATTAGCTTAATTTTTAAAAATATTTTATTTATTTATTTTATATATAGAAAGAGAGATCACAAGTAGGCAGAGAGAGGAGGAAGCAGGCTCCCTGCTAAGCAGAGAGCCTCACGCGGGCCTCGATTCCAGGACCCTGAGATCATGACCTGAGCCAAAGGCAGAGGCTTTAATCCACTGAGCCACCTAGGCACCTGTCATTAGCTTAATTTATTTTTAACCCTGAACTATTCTGCACTCTTGTTGATAATCTCAACTGAACGGCCAAATGTGAGAGCTTTTCAGCATGTTTTTCTTGGGTTATAAGATAGCAAGAAAACTAAAACTAATTAGAAGAATATATAATAATGTCAAAACAGATACTGATTGATTGAGGGGGGAAAATCCACACAATGATACAGTAAAAATTACATTTGCTTTAGGAAGCCAAGGATCTAAAGCTTTTGACTCATATCATGACATTTAAATCCATTTAGTTTTTCATTTTTCACAAAATAATTTTTGAGATACTGATTTTTTATCTGTCCATTATATTTTCCACACAGGCACATGGTCCCTTTGCTTCAGAGATTCTGACAAATGGAGGGCAATATCTGCCTGTCTTTGTAACTTAAAGCTTCCAGACAGGGAAAAAGCAAGCTCCATTTGGTTTTAAGAGAAAGAAAAAGAATGCCTGAGATCACAACTAGAGGGAAAGGGAACAGATTTCCATAGGTACAAGGAAGATATCAAAGTTTGGCACATCCAGTGTGTGTCACCGTGCAGAGGGTGAATTTAGGGAGACTCTCTGAAAAACCAAGAACTCTCACCTTATCAAAGAGCTCTATGATTTAACACAGCAGAAAATCTTCTGAGCCTTTGGACTTGAGAGACCAAAGATCCTGTTGATTTGAAATAAAGGCACAATAATCAGGAGCATGGACCACACACGAGGGGTTTTGTAGCATATTTTACCTTGCCTAAGACATCAGACTTGCTAGATTATCTGTTATGCTTATGAGAGGAAGGAACAGTAACTGTGACTGAATTTCCTGTCAGTCTGGTGGGATAGGAATTAGGTGTCAATTTAATTTATTTTAGACAAAAATATATATGTCATGAGTGGCCAAATCTGTAAACTAATATTCCAACCTTGTACATATTTTTCAACTTTATTATCCATAAATTCAGAATATGAAATGCTTTTCTAAATTCTCTTCCAAACTTATAAACATTACAAGTATGTATGAAAGAACTTCATAGTAAGAGATTACCCCCAACAAAGGTAAATTTTATCATTAACAAAATCTTTACTTTCTACTTTAATTATTTCTGAAATAAGATGAGGTATTTGTAGAAGATTAATTTTACCAATATAAATTCTTAGTCTGTTGTCTTTATTTTTATCTCAATAACAGACAGAAATAAACAGAAATAAAATAAAATGTCTAGAATTCTTTTTTAATGAAGAATTCCAGAGGATAGATGAATAAAATTTTTATAGCAAATTTAGCATTTCAAGTTCAACCCTCAATCACATAGATATAATCACTGTGTGTGTGTGTGTGTGTGTGTGTGTGTGTGTGTGTGTGTATGATTGATTGAAGCTATGAAAACCAAGAAAAAGGCCTTGGTGAGAATTAACATTACATTTTAGTTTAGAAGTTAATTTATTTCAATTATCCACTGACCTAAAAATATCAGTATTTTTCACACCTTAATCGCTATAAATTATAAAAATGAAGCATAGACATTCCCTTGAAGGTGATGAATAATCTGAAATATTGCAATCAATGTATAATAGGTGAAAAGCTAATGTTCATTCTTCGATAATTAATTTGTAAGTTGAAATCCAAACTATTTAGATGCAATACTTTGCCACGATTTGTAATGCACTGCCTTTGGAAATACCACATTATATTCAGTTTGTTCAGTTTTTAATGTTAATTACTAATCAGCATTAAATTTATCTGTCATGTTATCATGACTAAATATATTTGCACACAGGAAATAGAATGCAAAAAGCATTTTTTAAAAATAATACATTGCTTTATGCGAGTCTTTATTTTTGTTTAAATCACTAACATTAGAAACTTTTGTTTAGAAAAAATGAGATAATAAGTAATACTGCACATTTTCCATATAGACTATGAAGACAATTTTGCTCACAAAAGAGTACTATAAAGGTTGCTATAATAAGTAACTACTATATTTGGATACTATACACTGCTTATTTTTAAAGAAACCAGTGCATTTTACAGAAAATGTATTATGAGCCCATAGAATTTTTTTCTTGAAGTATTCAGTTAGAACATAAATTAATTAAAAATTCAAATTAAAATCTTATGACCAATATTATATAGTTTTGATTTGCTCTACCATCCTTACCTTCTTCTACAATGAGGTAATTATTAATTTACAAAAATCCTGTATCTTCTCCATGCTTTTACAGACAAGTACAGAAAATGGATTCCCATCTCTAAACTCTACAGTGTTGAAGTGCAGGGAGAAGTTGGATTGTCTACCTAAGCAAACTGCTTTCTTCCTGACATGCCCCTTCATTGAACCAGATCCCAGCTATGCATAATAAGGGTAAGAAATGCAGACTAAAGTCAGACAAAAGTCAATCTGTCAACAGAAGCAGAAAGACAAAAATGTGAAGAGCTAAGTGGTGTGTTGCTTCTTCCCATCTTAATACGTGGACACATCATGTACCCAATTGCTCAATCCCCCAATTTAGGAGACCTCTTTACTCCTCCTTATTTTTCAGAAGTTTTGGCCCAAAAATAACCCATCATCTTTTTCTTTTTAAAGATTTTATTTATTTGACAGAGAGAAACACAGCTAGAGAGGGAACACAAGCAGGGGGAGTGGGAGAGGGAGAAGCAGGCTTCCCGCCCAGCTGGAAGCCCAATGTGGGGCTTGATCCTGGGACTCTGGGATCATGACCTGAGCCAAAGGAGACACGTAAGGACTGAGCCACCCAGGTGCCCCCAAATAACCCATCATTAATTTGAGTATGCCTCCAAAATTGTTTTAAACCCATTGGTCTTCTTTCCAGTTTTATTACCATCACCTTAATTTACAGATTGCTAATACAATCTTACTAATTGCTCTATTTGCACTTATTTTGCCCCATTTTGAATCATTCTCCATATATAACAAGGTGAGAAACTACAATATAATTTGTATAATTACTTATATCTTCTTAAAACATCACAGTGTTTCCTACTGCATTGAACTTAAATCTGCATTTTTACCACATCCTATTAAGACTCTGCTTAGCTTGGCTTCTGTGTACTCTCCAAACTCATAGTAGTCTTTTGTTACCTGAGAATGCTCTACCTACACTGGCTTCCCTTCTATTTCTTTCTTTTTTTTTTTTTTAAGATTTTATTTATTTATTTGACAGAGAGAAACACAGTGAGAGAGGGAATAAAACCAGGGGGAGTGAGAGAGGGAGGAGCAGGCTTCCTTCCCGAAGAGCTGGAAGCCCGATGTGGGGCTTGAACCTGGGACTCTGGGATCATGACCTGAGCTGAAGGCAGACCCTTAACAACTGAGACACCCAGTTACCCCTTCCCTTCTATTTCTTAAATAAGATATGCCTTTGTTCTGATTTATAGCATGTGCTAACCAGTTTTTTTAAATGTAGCAATTTTCTTGCCAATAGTAATAAATGGTAGTCTGGATAGTATATAAGAATGATAACACTAGTAAGTCTTTTTAATCATTTTGATAGGTGGATAGTTGTAGCTTATTGTGGTCTTATTTTGCATTGCCCAGATGACTGCTGAAATACAACAATGTTTCATATGATATATAGGATACTTGAATACCTCCTTGGTGAAGGTCCTGCTCAAATCTCTTGATCATTATCTCTTAGATTATCTCTATCTTTTTCTTATTGATTTGTAGAAGTTCTTTATATATATCATATGTAAGCCATTTACTAGTGATTATGCTTATATTTTCACTCAATAATGTGTTTTGATGAACAGAAGTTTTTAATTTTATTATAATCCAGTTCATGAATATTTCCCTTTTTGGTTAATGCTTTTTGTTCCATGTTCTAAAATCCAATTTCCTAAAAAAAAATTAACTGATGTTAGAAAAGTATTTTAGCAGTCAGTTAAAGCCATAATAATGCCACACAACAAAGCAGCACAAAATTCAGTTGTTTAAGGTAATCTGTTCTTGTCCAGAATTCTGCAGTTTAGATCTGACTTGGATGAGTCAGGCTGGGCTCCGACAGATTTGGCTTTAAGCTAAGGCTAGATCTATGTCCGCTTCATGTAGGATATAAACTAATGGGCTAATGGGCTAGCCATAGCTGTTTTTTTGTTTCGTTTTGTCTTGTTTGTTTGTTTGCCCATAAGAATAGCAGAAGTTTTAGAGGATGAGTACATTTCAAGTACTTGCTTGTTTCATACCTGCTTACAACCAATTGAGCAAATCACGCTACGTGACTGACACGCTACAAAGTCAAGCTGCACGTATGTACATTCTAACATGGATAGAAGGAGCTTTAAAATCATATGGCAATGTTAATGAAAAATAGTTGGAGTGATAAATTGGGAATAATAATGCAATCTACTTCAGGCATTCCCTTATGCTATCTTTGACAACCATTCTTGTTTTTCCATGTTAGATCTTGTGGTAGGTAGAGTAATGGTCCCCCATAGATGGCCACCAGGAGCATCACCAGGAGCCTATGAATATGATACTTTACACAGTATTGAGAACCTTGCAGCTGTGATTAAATTATGGATCTTGAAATGGGTAGACTATCCTAGATGACTCAGGTGGGACCAATAGAATTACAGTGTCCTTTATAAAGGAAGTAGGGAATCAAGAGAGTCAGAAAAGGATATGTGGTAATAGAAGGAAGGTTGGAGTGATGAGGAGCCCTGAACCAAAGGATTCAGGTGGCCTGTAGAAACTGGAAAATATAAGAAAATATATTTCTCCTTAATCCTCCAGGAGAAATGCAGTCCAGCTGAACCATTTTTAACTTCTGACCTCCATATAAATAAATTAATAAATTTGCATTGTTTTAAGCCACTAAGTGTGTGGTAAATTGTTTTAAAAGCAACAGGAAACTAATATAGAAATATAATTTACTTAGAATTTATTTCTATAGTGTCACACAGACCTTTTTTTTATTTTTCACATGTGGGTATTTGCATGCTTTTGTGGATATAAAAGTTTTGCATATGTTGTGTTGGATTTATCCTGTTTTATTTTTATTTTTAAAATTTTGAATGCAATTAAGGATACATTCTAATTTTGTAAAATATCTACTACTGTATAAGGAAATAAATTTGTGTGTATGTATATTGACTTTGAATAATACAGTCTTGCTATATAGCATGTGTTAATCTCAGGTGGTCTGGATAGAGCACATGTTTATCCTCGAGCTGCCTGCAACACAGTGGTGATCCTTGATCAATTCTATAGCATATATTAACTAAAGAGAATTGATATTTTGTAATATGAGTCTGTGAGTTTTGGGTGTAGGAACAGGACACACAGGCTTGTCAGCACTATTTATTAATAATAATTAGATTTATGATTTTCATCTGATTTTAGTGGAGCCTTGGGAGTGGCTATAGTTCATACTGATTTTATGGTTACTTGACCAGCCCACTGTAAAAGACCTTACCATAAGATGGGCTCCTGGAACTAAAATGCTTTACACGTGTATCAGTGGTGGTCTGAGACATGTAAACAAAAATGTGTCCTATATGACTTAATGCATACAGGACACAGAAGCCTGTACTTGATATCTCTGGACTACTGTGATTCAAAACTGAATCTTTTGAGTCCTTTTCAACAGTCAAACCCTCTAGGTAATTATTGTGCAATTAACAGACTTGCTAAACTCACTTATTTTTCATAATTTACATGTCAATTATTTGTATACAATTATATTGTCAGCAATAATTATAGGGTTTTTTCTTTTCAAATTTCATACACTGTTTTTCTTTTTTTTATTACTCTAACTATGATGTCTAGTTCAATGTTGAATAGAAGTGATGCCAATAGGCATCTTAACTTAAATAATCTCAGAGGATAAATGTCTATTATTTAACAAGTATGACTGTTATAAGTTGTGAAGATCCTTTATTAGATTGAGAAAATTTCCTTCTGTCCTTATACTGTATTAAAAAATAAATATATAATTGTAACATTTTTATTCTATATTTATTGAGATGATCATATAATTTTTCTATCTCATTCTGTTAATGTGGTGAGTTAGATTGTTAAAACAACTTTGCATTCCTGAAATAAGCCCACATTGGTTGATATTATGATCATTTTTATACATTGCTGAATTTGATTTGTTAGCACTTTGTTAGAATATTACTTCTACATTTATTGAGATTGGGTTGGCCTAGAATAGACAGATTCTCATAATAAAAGTATGGTTTCAAATACTGGGCTGGCTCTCTGAGTTTTTTTCTCAAAGATATTGGGCTTGTAATTATTATTGCCTGTTACAGCTCTCTTAAGCTTTCAAAAATGTGTCTTTGATGTGTTTTCCACGTTTTTGTTTGTTCTTAGTTGAAGATTAGGCCTGAAATATGTAGTCCATCATTATTAGAAGCAAAATTCATTTCTTTAATATTTTTCAGAATTATATTTTTTCACAGAAATCATATGTTTATCTTATTGCCATATTTTCATTTAAACTTGTATTATTAGTGTTCTAGAATTTCATTATTTTCTTTCCTAACAGTAGAATTAGTTATATTTGTATTTTTTCCAGCCAATTTCAGACCTCTCCTGCTAGTTTTAATAATTCTTTAATTAAAATTCATAAATAATTTTGCTCCATGTCTTAAATGTTTTTTTTTAATTTTAATTCCATGCCTTTTTGAATTTGCAATAAATTCCCAAGATTTAGTGAGAAAGCTAAATACCAGTTTTAATGTTTTGATACTGCTTTGAATGGGGGTGCTTTCAAGGTTTTACTATTAATTGGGATGCTGATTCTTGATTTGCAATGGATATTTTATACTGATACAAATGTATCTTATAAACCCCAACAAGTGATTTTTTTTCCCATTAAGTGGACAACACCTTATATTTTGCTTTCTGTTGCATGTCTTCTCCACACCAATGGAGTTTATTATGCAACTTTTACTCCTCAACAGATTTTCTGTGTATGGATATATCATTTCTCACAAGTAGATACAGTTCTGTATTGACAGAGTCAAATAAGAATGAAGGCGTTTTTATCTGCTTCTTTGACTTAATAATTTGGAATCTCTTTCAAGGGCTGAATACTTCAAAATTCAAGGACTACTTTAAAAATACTTTGAATATTTGTTTTTGATTTAAAATCATTAAAAAGTAGGTGTCTGTTATAAGGTTGTTTTAATTTGTTTTAATTTGCGCTCTTTAAATATGCTGTAATAAAAAGAAAAACCTTGGATATTATATTACTAAAAGTCTGTGAAGCCAAAGTCTGTGTTTAAAGAAAAATCCTAAAGAAAGAGATATATTTTACATTTATTTATTTAAATTGTTTCATTTAAGTAAAGTTAGTGTGTAATAGGGAAATAAAAGTGACTGCAATGAATCTAAGGGATAAGATAATACATTTGGGGCCAAATCTCAAATTCTTTTCTCTTCAAGGAAATAAAAATACCCTAACAAGGAAATAAAAATACCCTACATGAAGAATGTGTTTAGTCCTTGATGTTTTATCTAGCATCTGGGGGAAAAAAAGTAATCCTCACATTAATTCTTTCTTTAATGGTCTACTATTGATCATAAAATAGTTCAATCTAATGATGCAAATACATTTTAAACTCATTCAAACTTTGTTCAAAATAGCTTTAAAAGGTTTATACACGGTATCAAATAAAATAATCATTCAAAACGTAAAAATCTGGGTGGTTCAAAGGTCTGGATATGATACCTCTAGGACCAAAGAACTAATTTCTTCCCCTCACCCAATACTAACTATAATCAAAAGAGACAAGTTTCAGTGCACATGTGCATTTGAAAAAGGAAAGAAAGGGAGACTCCAACATTGCGAATGCGCCCTCATTTTTGGACTTTCTCTATTCTTTTACATGTTTATTTGCAAATAAATGAATGCTTCCTGAGCTCAGCTCATGTTAAACAGAACCAACTGGAGCCAAACCACATCCAGATCCTT
The DNA here is from genome assembly GCA_004023965.1 of Spilogale gracilis. Taxonomy (NCBI): domain Eukaryota; kingdom Metazoa; phylum Chordata; class Mammalia; order Carnivora; family Mephitidae; genus Spilogale; species Spilogale gracilis. The sequence continues at coordinate 62,557 of PITA01000400.1, read as the reverse complement.
ACAGGATGCTTTTTTTCCAAGTTAACCAAATATTACCAAATATTTTACCTCTGCATAACGAATATTATCTTCTGTCCTGCTTCTAGTAACAGATTGCTCAAAACCCACCCCCTAACCACTAAGCTAATGCTTCTTCCTTCACCTCCTATTTTTGGGGGTGTGGGTATGGTAACCATATCTCAGTACTTGTTCAGATTTCTACAGGAAAGCTAGATAAAACATCAAAAACATTTCTACAGGAAAAATCACTTCAAGATTGTCAGGCAAGAAAGGACTTAATATAGAGTACTGATTGTTTATAAAGCCTCTAGAAATAATGAAAACTTGAAGAGCTCATAAAAACACTATTGACAATCTCTGCTTCCTGCAGCACCAAAGTCCATTAAGTGAAAAGAGAATGCCCAGGAAGTATTATAAAAATTCACATCTTCACATGGTTTCACTTACTTGCGGTGGAGGACAGTGGGAGAAGGAAAGTAAATGGGACGTAGGGTAAACCAGGGAGAGAAATGAAACAACAGAGACTTTGGACACAGAAACAAACTGAGGGACTTGGAGGGAAGGGGGTGGAGGGATGGGAGAGCCTGGTGGTGGGTACTGAGGGTACCTATTGCATGGAGCACTGGGTGTGGGGAATGGGGAATGAATCTTGGAACACTGGGAAAAAAATTTAAGTAACAATAATAAAAAAAAAAAGGTAAAAAAAAAAAAACCCCACAACAACTCACATCTGCCCTCTGCTGAAGCTCTCATGCCTGCCTCCCAATGTCAGGTAGACAATAATGCTTCTGCTTCTTTTACGTCCTCTGGTCTGGTACAACCTTTCCCTTGGTAAAATCTAAACCAGATCTCTGTAGGACAATGTGTTTGGGAATGTGGATTTTAGGCCTTCACTCCCAATTATAGTGAAGAGCTAAGAAGGGCAGGGATGGGCTAAGTAGAAATAGAAGTATAAGGTACAAGTTTGAGGCATAGGAGATCAGAATAACTTTGGATTTCTTAAAAGGAACACTGGAAGTAAAAGATAGTAGTAATAATGACAATATAGCTAACCATTTAAAAGGAAGACTATTTCAGGTACAGTTCTATGTATATTCTAACATACTTAACGAGGTATCATCTTCAGAATATATTTTTGCATTTTTAAAAATTTAATTGTGGAAAATACACATAACATAGAATTTGCCATCTTAATCATTTTTGAGTGTATAGTTCAACAGTGTTATATTCACAACGTTGTGCAACAAATCTCCAGGACTTTATCTTGCAGAGCTGAAGCTCTATACCCACTAATAACTTTCCATTTTTATCTCTCCCCAAACTCTGGCTACCAACTTCTACTTTCTCTTTCTATAAATATGACTACTCTGGAAACCTCATATAAGTAGAATAATACAACATTTGCCTATTTGTGCTGGCCTATTTCATGTAGCAAAATGTCATTAAGGTTCACCATGATGGAACATATGAGAGGATTTTATTTCTTTTTAAAGGCAAGTAATAGTCCATTGTGCATACATATCACAGTTTATTTATACATTTATCTGTCTATGGACATTTGTGTTATTTCCCCATTTTGGCTATTGTGATGAATGCTGCTATGAACATGAACGTACAAATCTCTCTCCAGGACCCTGTTTTCATTTCTTTTGGATATATACCCAGAGATAGGATTGCAGGATCATGTGGTAATTCTATTTTTAGTTGTTTGATGCACTGAAGTTTTTGTGGGGTTTTGTTTGTTTGTTTGCTTGTTTTAAGATTTATTTATTTATTTTTGAGAGAGTGAGAGAGAAAGCGAGTGGGGGAGGGGCTGGGGGAGAGGGAGAGAGATAATTCTCAATCTGACTCCTTGCTGATCACGGAGCCTGATGCAGGGCTGGATCCCAGGACCTTGAGATCATGACCTGAGTGGAAGACAAGATTTGGATACTTAATAGAGTGAACCACCCAGGTGCCCTTGCACTGAAGTTTTTTATCTGATGTATGCAACTTATCTGTTTTTATTTCTGTTGACTATGCTTTTGGTATCATTTCCAAGAAACTGTTGTCAAATCCATGTGTGAAGCTTCTCCCCTGTGTTTTATTTTAAAAGTTTAATGTTTTAAGTCTTACGTTTCAATCTTTGATATATTTTGAGTTAATTTTTGCATATGCTATAAGGTAAGGGTCCAACATCATTCTTTTGCATGTGGATATTCAGTTTTCCTAAAACCATTTGTTGAAAAATTGTCCTTTTTCCATTGAAGAGTCTTTATCAAAAATCACTTAATCACATATACAAGTAATTATTTCTGGTCTCTCTATTCCATTCCATTGGCCTACAAAGCTGCCTTTATGCCAGTATCATACTGTTTTAATTACTACAGCTTCGCAGTAAGCTTTGAAGCAAGAAAGTATGAGACATCCAATTTCATTGTTCATTTTCAAGATTGACTATTTGGGGTCAACTTTTTCTTTTAACACAGAATTCTATTAAAGATAAGCATAGAAAAAAGACATTTTGAGAAAAAATTTCAAAAATTTACCTCTTATATGCCCATTACCAGGAAGTTATGGGAAGAATTTCTTAACTAGAATATAGGGTAAACCCAGAAGGCTAAGATAAGATGCAAGAAACAGCTGATCTAACAGAGGATAGAGACAAAGACAATTCCCAAGATGATAATGAAGGGGAAACCCATGATAAAAAAGTTGGAATAGACAGCAGGAGGCCCATATAAGGAAAAAAAATATTATCCAACTGGACAGATATGTTAAAACTGTTTTGATGGACATTTACAGTTGTTAGAAAGAATCTATGAAGACTTAGCCAGAGACACAGAGAATACTACATAAAGGAAAACAAAAGTTGCATTTATTAAGTCTAGGTCAAGCATACAATTTCATAAGAAAGGAAATGTTATTGTAATAAACCATTTGGCCTAACTTAGAACAAATTAAATCATTATAATAGTGAAAAAAACTTTGTGATAAAAAAATCTAGGAAATAGAAATGCAAGGATGAGGAGAGGACAGAAAAGATAAAATTCTCATCTACAATAATAACTTAAAGGAAGGGTGCCTGGGTGGCTCAGTTGGTTAACCATAGGTCTCTTGGATTGGGCTCAAGTCATGATCTCAGGGTCATGGGATCAAAGCCTGCCTTGGGCTCTATGCTCAATGCAGAGTCTGCTTGAAATTCTCTTCCTCTCTCTGTCCCTCCCCCTGTTGGCACTGTCACTCTTTAAAGATAAATAAATAAATACAATCTTAAAGAAAGAGAGGGAAGTTATAAATGATAATATAAATCAATCAGCCAAGAGATAGCAGTACTCACTAGTTATTTTAAAAATATGGAGATAAGTTGCAGCAGAAATAGCTAAAGAGTTGAGTGTCACTCTGGAAAACTGAGAAAAGGAGAAAGTTGTATTGAGTTCGGTTTAATGTTATAAATTTATTGCCATATTTTATGCTTTAATTATGTACATATATCCCATTTACAGTTAGAAAAGCTTAATATATTCTAGATTTGTGTTTCTATATTTTAACATTAAAATTAATGAAGACTGATAAAAACAGCGTGTGTAAATAAAGCTTAACAAAATCACTACTTTTAAGGGTAGAATTCTATTTTCCACATTAGAAAAACCAGACAGACAGTTTACCAAAGAAACAAACCAAGCATCATACTGACTTTGCTCTAGGCAGGTGCAACTGTATAGAGCAAACATTAACATTTGTCAGGATGGAGAATTATGCAAAAGAGACTTGGCTAGATTTGTTTTTGGGAATGTCATTATGAGACCAAAAAAAAAATATTCTCAATTTTTGACATTCCATTTCCTCTGCAAGGCTGAATTATATGAAAACAAGTGGTGCTTACTTTTGGACTCCAGATTATTCCATTGTTTATGTGTTTTTCATATATTGGTTGGGTTTTTTTCCTCTAATGTTCAGGAAAATAATCATGTAAAGCCATTCTTGGGGCCGCCAAGTGTTACTAAGATTGGATTTGCTTCCATAGCAACGGACCCATTATCATGATAGCTCCTGGGCACATGTAACAACAACTTCAACCCATTAAATGGGAACCTGCAGGCAGGATTTCACATAAACTTTCACTGCTGCAGAATATTGGTGTTTCTTTCGCCATATTTTATTTTCAATTCTCAGCAACCATGTATGAATCCATGTTCAATTTCCAACATTTATATTTCATATTGATAATAATTTATTTTTTTAGTTCATGTAAATGCCCTGAAGATTAATTTAAGCAATCCCTTCTGTGAAAATAAAGTTATATAAAACCATACATACCCCTTCTTCCATACTCATTATTGTTTGGTCATCTTAAAGTTCTTACTAATTAATGTTTAGTATATTTTTTGCCCAGGTGCTACTTACAAACAGGCCTATTTTAAATTTGATGTTCATAATTTTAAACACATTAAATGTTTTAGCTAAAAAATTGGAGAAGTGTTATCAGATTCTTAAGGCATCAAAAAGTGGGAAGTTTCAATTCCTATAACATATAACATGTAATTGAACTATTTATTGAACAACTACTAAGTGCTAGCTAATATATGAATTTTCTTTAATATTCACAACATATGAACTATTATTCTCATTTTAAGAGACATAAATTTAAATTTATAAAAGTAAAGTGATTTAATCAGTTCAGTTATTAATGAGTGCATTGGAATTTGGACCCAAATTCCTCTTGAACTCCAAAGGAATGCTCTTAGTTAACCTTTACACTGCAAACCTATCATATTACTCCTATTTGAACCCAAGAAATAAGTATTACTTGCATAATAAATATAAATAAAATAAAGATGAAATGCATGAATACCATTGTCAGTTACTTTAGGATAAGTATTGATTTTACCCTCTACTCTATGCATCATCTAGAATCAGTGCCCATCTTATTATACAGATTTCAATTATGGTTCTGTTATATTAATCTTTTGAGTTAAATAATTTAATTAATTTGAGTTAAGTAATAGTTAATATCTCTCTTGCCTGAAATTGTCCTCTTTTATTTAATAACCCTGTAGTAATAGGAACCACCATTTCTAAGTCATCTATAAATTCATTAAGGGTTTTTTATTTAGCCATTTTTTTGAGCCAATGTCACCATATGGAGAAATTATGGAAGAAAGAGGATATCAATGTTTATATCTTAATGTAGGGATGTTTTGCAGTGCAGACGTGGATATGTCCAGTAAGAACTTTACAATACAACTATAACATGGAAAAAAGGTTTATGCACTTAACAATGTTTTCTGAGTGCCTGATATGTGCCAAGACTTCTTCTAGAAGCTGAATATATTGCAACAAAAAATATGAGACAAAATCCTGTCTTGTGGAAATTACATTCTGTTGGGGTTTAGATTACCCATAAGCAAGTGAGTGAAATATATAGTATATCAGATGAGTACAGATGTTAAGGAAAAATAATACAATAGGAGAGAAAGATAAAGAATGTTAATTTATTTCAGCTGCCCTTAGGGTCATTAGGAAAGACCTCACTCAGAATGTAACATTTGTACGAAGACCACAGGTGAAGGAATGAACCTTCCTCATTGAACCTGGCTATCTTGCAGAAGAGCATTTAGGAAAGAGAAAACAATCAGTGAAAATATTCCCAAAGGAGATGTATCTGACATGTTGAAGGATTGGCAAGGAGACCATTATTATGGGGCAAAGTGAAAAAAAAAAATAGTTATAAAAGAAGTAGTTAAAAACTGAAGACCAAAACATATAGTGACATGAAGTCATAGAAAGAATTTTCATATTAGTATAGATGAACTGTGAACTCATCAAGAGTCTGAGTAAATTAATAACATCTCTGACTTATCTTTTCCTAATAAGTTGATTTTGGATAGTGTATTTAGAATAGACTTCAGGAAAATAAGGAAAGAAGCAGAAAATCAGATAGCAAACTATTGTCTTTAAAAAAAAAAAAAAAAAAGGGAAAGCCTGATTTAGAGATTGTGTTTATGGAGAAGGTTAAGAGGTTGGAGTATTGGGCGCCTGGGTGGCTCAGAGGGTTAAGCCTTTGGCTCAGGTCATGATCTCAGGGTCCTGGGATCTAGGCCCACATACAGGCTCTCTGCTCTGCAGGGAACCTGCTTCCTCCTGTCTCTCTGCCTGCTTCTCTGCCTATTTGTGATTTCTCTCTCTGTCAAATAAATAAATTTAAATCTTAAAAAAAAATAGGTTGGAGTCTGGATATACTTTAAAAGTTGAACTAAAAGAACATGCTGTTGAATTGCATTTGTGTGATAGGGGAAGAACAGAATTATGGATGATTTTAAGGTTTATTTTGTTTCATTGCTTTTGTTTTGTTTCATTGTTTTTTCCTTAACATCTACATCTGGAATATGATATTATAGACTGAGATGAGGGAACTACCGAGGAAGGGTTAAGGTGAAGGTCAGCAGCACAGTTTTAAACAACCTAGGTTTGATGTCCCTAGTTAGATATCCAATCAGATGTTGGATAGTTAGGTCCATAACCTTAAGCTCAGGGAAAAGGTCAGTCCAGGGATATAAATATGGCAGTCATCAGCACATAGATGTCATTTGAAGTTATGAAGTTAGATGACATCACCAAAGTTTGAAGTCCACGAAGAAAAGAATGGAAAAGAAAAGAGGCATTGACTGGGCTTTGGAGCTTTCTGAATTTTAAGGATAAAAGGTGAAGAATATAAAACAGCAAAGAGACTGAGAAGTAGCAGCCAGAGAATTGGAAGAAAACCTGATGCATGGTGTGCTAGAAGCCAATTTTAAAGCGTATTTGAAGGGCAAGTAATCAAACTGCATTGATGTTGCTGATAGGTCTAGATGAACACTAATCATTAGTTTTAGCAATTTGGAGGCCACTGCCGAATGTGATAAGAGATGCTTTAATGAAGTAGTAGGAGCAAAAGTCTGGTTGAAGATGGCTCCAAAGAGAATTCAAATAGAAGACAGGAAGTGAATATAAATACCCCTTTGAGAAGTTTTTCTAAAAACAGAATAGAAAACTAGCTCAGTAGTTGGCAAAGGAGACCGAAAAGGAGACAGAAATAATAGCAAGCTTACAGACTGATGGGAATCATAAGTAGAGAGATACAAATTGAAAATGCAGAAGTCAGAAGGGAGAGAATTGCTGGAGAGATGTCTTTCAGTAGACAAGAAAATATGGGCCTTAATGAATAAGTAGTATGGTTTCCCTTCTATTAGAACATAGATAGGTCACTCAGAGTACCTATGGCCCAAACAAACATATGGACAAGCAACAAGTAGATCTAAGTGGCTGGAAAGCTGTGTCTATGCAAGCTCAAAGCACACATGTTAATTGCTAGATAGCTTTGATGATGAAAACTTGTGGAAATTTTTCTGCTCCCTGCTTCTATTTTTCTCAGCAAAATATCTAATCATAGCCAGGATTTATTTTTGTAACTATCTAAAGGGAGGAAAAAAAGAAAAAGAGTGCAGAATTTAGAACATACTAGTGTAAACTCCTACTTTAATAGATCTATTCTGGGAAAATGTTATAATCACACCCATCTTCCAGGAAGAAAGAAGCCAATCAATACTTGAGTTTATGGAAAAATACTATTGTACTCCCAAGTAGTCTTGATTTTACTATGCTTTCTCAAAAATATAGAAGATGCAACTTTATTATTTCTCACTCTGGAAAATAGTGACAAACACTTTAAGGATAGAAAAGGCTATTAGGTCCTATTCCTAAACCTTTGATCTGACATGAAGGTGTAGAATATTGAGATTTCTGCCCAGGAAATGTAGTTCATTTTTTATTCTTGAATAAAGAATTATGTCTCTAAATTCTGAAAATTCTTAGAAATGGTCTCACAAATAGAAATAAACCAATGTCTATAAATATATAGCTACCTCTTTATTCATTCTTTCCTTCAATCTTCTTTTTTTCTAAGATTTTATTTATTCATTTGATAGAAAGATAGAAAGCACAATTAGGCAGAGTGGCAGGCAGAGGGAGAAGCAGGCTCTCTGTTGAGCAGGGAGCCTAATATGGGACCCAGGACCCTGGGATCATGACCTGAGCTGAAAGCAGACATTTAACTGACTGATCCACTCAGGTGCCCTCCTTCAATCCTCTGAACAAGGCCATCTCAGTCCATATTCACTTTTGAGCCATCAACTTAGTACCTGTGCCAGTACGTATCAAACATATATTAGGGGTCCCTCAGTGGCCTGGTTCTTCGAGCATCCAACTCTTGGTTTCCACTCAGGTCATGATCTCAGGATCCTGAGATCAAGCCTTGTGTTGGGTTCTGCACTCACTGGGGAGTCTGTTTGAGATTCTCCCTCTTCCTCTCCTTCTGTCCCTCCCTGCATTCACGTGCTCTCTTGCTCTCTCTCTCAAATAAATAAATCTTTTAAAAAACATATCTTAGATTTTTAATAAATATTTGTGACATTAATGTTTTTTTCATTTTTATTATATAAAAATAAAAATGGGTTTATAACACGTATTTTCCTTTTCTATGTACAGGTTGTTTGGGGGTAGGAATTTGTTTTAGTAATTTCTTGGAGATGATCTATGTTATTAAAAGAATTTAAAATAAAGAAAAAAGCAAGAGAAGTCCTTAGATAGATATTGTATACTCCTGAAAAGTATTTTAATTTTTAGTAAGTATATGCAAAGAAAAAGTCTGCTTTATTTTATTTTTATTTACAGATTTCTGTCTCTCCCTTTGTATCTCCCTTCCTCTCTCTCTTTTATCTTTCCCTTTCTCTCTTACCCTTCCTCTTCTTTCTTCCTTATACAGTAAAAGAGTAAAGAGTAAATGCTAATTCACCTTAAGGAAAAAATATAAGCATTACTTTAAAATGCACTTTTGCAATTTCTTCTATATACAAACTTTTTCTAATCTTTTCTTCAGGCATATTTTTTTTCTTTTGAGGTATTCCTTTTGAAGAAATTATTTTCCTTTAAAACATAAAGCTTATAGATGTAATTGTATTCATATTTCTTTAAAAACTGGGAAATATCAGGTGCCTGGGTGGATTAGTCAGTTAAATGTTTGCCTTTGGCTCAGATCATGATCTCAGGATCCTGGTATTGAGGCTCCTGTCAGGCTCCCTGCTGAGCAGAGAGTCTATCTCTCCATTTCCTTTTCCTCTTCTATTTCCTTCCTCCCTGCTCATGCTCTCTCTCTCTCTCTCTCTCTCTCTCTCAAATAAATAAATAAATACATAAAATAGTTTTAACAATAAAATAAAAATCAATTAAAGATTGAGAAATATCAAGAAATGTATTACATTGGAAGACATACTGATGGTAAATTTTATCTTCAAAATATGGTGGCTCTACTTTAATGCAAAATTTTTCAAAAAAGCAAGCTTAAGTTTTATAATTATTAAATTATGGAGGGTCATAATTTGAAGAATGGATACACTTTCTTAGAAAAAAAAAAGACTTAGGGGCACCTGAGTGGCTCAGTCAGTTAAACATCTGCCTTCAGCTCAGGTCATAATGAGTCCCACATCAGGCTCCCTGCTCATAGGAGAGTCAGCTACTTCCTCTGTCCCTCCCCCAACTCATGTTCTCTCTCTCCCTCTCACTTGGTTCCCTTTCTCATTCTTTCTTAAATAAATAAATAAAATCTTTAAAAAGAAGATTCATTTACTTATTTTGGAGAAAGAGACAGAGAGAGCAAGGGAGGGGTAGTGGGAGAGGGGGGAGAGAATCTCAAGCAGACTCCCTGCTGAGCGTGGAGGCCAACTCAGGTTGATCCCATGACCTGAGCTGAAATCAAGAGTCAGATGCTTAACCAACTGAGCCACCCAGGTGCCCCTGTGCATTAATATTACTTACCCCCACTGAGGATGGAATATTTAAGTTCCTTCATTATCTCTCTCACTGTCTTGCTACACATATGTATACAGACATGTATAAACACATCAATATATGTATATACACATACATGTAGAGTTACCTGCACACATATATACACGTCGACACATACCTATACATTCATAGCTGTGCACACAGCCACATACATGTATGCATATCTGTGTATATATGCATGAGTATGTTTTCATGTGTGTGTACAAGTATATGTGTAGGTAACTATATAAATATATGTTTGTCATTTGTTAATTTGTGCATACATGTTTCTATATGTATGCATATACATTTTTACATATACTCACACATAAATGATACGAGTCTCTAATGATTGTGTTTATTATATACTAACGCACATATATCAGGTGCACAATTCTTGGGTTTACATACATTCCCCTAACTATAGAAGTTAACAAGTTTAATCACAAGGGATGTTTTATATTTCTAAGCCACTATGCATCACAACAATTTCTGACAAGGCAATGTATATATTACATAATTGTATATTTATAAAATCTAAAGACATTTATAAAAGTAAAAATCCATTATGACAGTTCCTTTTATTTGATGTCTGCATTTCATGAGATTATGAAGTCAGATTTGGAAATGACATCACAGGGGCATCCCATTTATATAATGCTTAAGGCCCTCTTGTGGTCTCTGTCTATGTGACACCTATATTAGTAGTCTGAAAGTGAAAGATTAAAAAGGGTGCATTTTATCTCAATAAGATTTCAGTAAAAGGTTAATAATTCTTTGAATAGATTGGTTGTTTAAATTTTCTATAGTGTTAGGTTATTTTGGAGATAACAAGGCAAATAACGTAGCCTATCCTGCTTTAATCACAATGTTATGAATTTTGACTTCCTAAGCTACAGATACAGATATAGACATAGACATATGTATCGGTATAGATATAGGTATAGGTATAGGTATAGGTATAGGTATAGGTATAGGTATAGGTATAGATATGGATGTAGAATAAGCTTTGTAGTTTGGTTAAATGTCATTAGTGTGACTCCAAGTAAGGTATCAGTAATTGATCTTTGTCTTATTCTCACAGCTCTGAGTCTAGGGAAGTGCTTGGCCCAGGCTCCATCAGTACAGAGAACCTGTGGGTTTAAGTATGGGCCATACACAGGCTAAAATGCACTATATGGAAGAGTCTGTTGCATGACATGCACTGTATAACCCTCAAACTGATGTTGTACCCCTGGCTCGGGTGAGGTCTCCAGCACACATCCACATAACCTCTGTGAAAAACTATTCCAGCCTATGAATAGACGATGGGGTTAGAAAAGCACTGCTGAGCTTCTAGAATCTCAGTTGTGAATATTCACTAACTCAGACTTCTCTCTCCCATAAAGTCACGCTCACCGATGAGATGCACGAGTGGGAATGAGTTCCCAGATCTTTGTGTTTGCTTGTGGATACTTAGTATTACAGAATACTTAGTATTCTGACTGCATATATTCTTCCTCTATCTCTTAGAGAAGCAGATTTTATTTGACTTACTCAATTGGTGTCTGTAGGTGACCTTTAGATCTACACCTTTCAATAATATTTGCAAAAGATAATATCCAAAAGGAATCTTAGTAATATGGTACTAGAATATTTTCAAATGGTAAAATATAATTTAGGTAAAGAAATGAAGACACATTTAATAGAATGAATAAAAATCATATAAAACGAAGTACTGTACATAAATAGCATTTAATATAGCTATAAGAATTCTCTATGCATATACAGACTAGGATGGTCAATTAAACTTTTTCAAGGATGGAACTTAGTTTTGATATGTTATTGAATAAAGAAAAACAAAAAATTTGTAGAAACAAACGGGATATTTTAAGTGCATGGACACATTAGAACCTATACTCACCGTGGATAAAAAACAGTGAAGGCAATCAGTAGCTTGAGTGGAAATCAGTGAAAGCTGATGTTGATAGGGAAATAATACTGAAGGGATATGGCAGTTTATTCTTAATCTTCAGACTTCAGGTTTAGTATTTAATAGGCAGGCAAGAGGGAGCAATTGGTAGTCACATTGAACATGTAACTACAGCACATGCTATGATGTGCGGCTCAGGTCCGCCTTCGGGACTGAAGGACTTATTTTCCCAAACTTGCAGCAAGTATTCACTACAGAAAGCACTCAGCTCTCATTTCTACTTGGGAATTGCCTCCTTTGGAAATGCACCCGCTCACCCCATCCCAGGTCAAATGCTCTTCCTGAAGCAACTTGCATCCAGTTCCTGTCCATGTGTAGTGTAATGACCCAATCTCTCTGCCCCAATGTGTGACGGCTCTGAAGGACTGCCCCAGCTCCAGACGGTTTGGCCAAGACTATCACTGAGATAAGGTCATAGCCCAAATTTCTGTTCTTCCCAACCTCGCTTCCTTTCCTTCTCATCCACATCTAGTGACACCAAGAGCATTTCCCAATAAACCTCCTGTATGCCTGCACTTTTCAGATTCCGCATCCCAGAGAGCCTTGCTTGTTGATAGATTCCAAAGAGTTATGCAGAATGTAGAAGCAGAAGTATTGAGCAATAACACAGATTTATCATGTGGAATATATATTCGAAGATTTAAGTGTAAACCCTTAAACATAAATTATTTTCTCATGTGGAATTCATCGAGGCATACAACTTTATAATTGTGTATCCAGAGACTTGGTTTCTCATATTTACCTAATCCCTAAGAAAAGGTCACTAGTAAATTATCAGAAATTTATATGGTCCATTAAGACTGAGAAACTGCATGTGTTAGTGACAGGGTAATTGGTGCCAAAACAGAGAAGAAAAAAGAAAAAATGTGGAGACGCATAACATTTTGCTCTTTTGTGTCTGTCATTATTCTGAGTTGAGTTGAGTAAGTTTGTTTGCCAAATGGTTTAATTTGTTCATCTACTAAAGTCTAAATTTTTCTTGAGAATACTTGCATATTTCTGGGAATAAGACTATATAGGTAAGAGAAATAAAATGAATGTGCCTTTGGCTTAATTCCTTTTTGGACAAAGGGAAGAAGCATAGGAGCTAAGTTGTTGTTTTGAATGTCTCAAGATGTTAAGCCTTTCAAGGAAAACATAAGAGGAATCCAGCCTGGGGTGGGATTTTTTTTTCTTCTTTTATTAACCTCTTTCACAATGTCTTTTTTTGAAATAGGTGAGAAATAGATTCTAGCTCCCCGTGGTGCTATAGAAACCTTTATATCAATAGGTGCTTTCATGAGTCTGTGAGAAAAATTAGATTTAATCTTCTTTTAGGTTACTCCAAAGTCTTGAAAGAACTACTAAAAAATTACTAAAAATTGGGCCCCAACACTGGTAACACATAATATTTGATCAGACTTATGAACACTCAGCCTTCTCGTGCCTGAACCTTTTCTTATAGTGTTCCATTTACCTAGAATGTTCTTAACTTTATTTCACTTTCCATGGCTATACACAGATGTACAAATGCTACTCCCTAGAAAAATCCTTTACTGATCTCATTAAATTCCCTTAGAAATGCATATGTGTTTCTCCCTCAGCATTTCCCAACATCAATAAGACTTAATATATCTATTTGAAAGCAAAGTCAATTTCTCATCTGTATCTGGATTTTTAACCATATTGTACAATCTAGGACATCACAATGTGTCTATTAAATGAAGGAATGAATGAACACCATGCTGTACTTTTTTCAAAGTGCTATATAAGAACCAAAAGAATTGGAGTGAACTGGAGTACTGTTAAAGTAAAAATTCCTAAACCCCATTTTATATCCACTGAACCAAAATTTCTAGGTTTGAGCTTCTGGAACATACATTTTATTTATTTTTTTTTAATTTTATTTATTTATCAGAGGGAACACAAGCAGAGGGACTGAGAGAGGGAGAAGCAGGCTTCCCGCTGAGCAGGGAGCCCGATGTGGGACTTGATCCCAGGTCTCCAGGATCATGACCTGAGCTGAAAGCAGTCGCTCAACTAACTGAGCCACCCAGGCGCCCCTGGAACATACATTTTAACAAGTATCTCAGGCAATACTGTTTATTATTTGGGAACTTCTGACTCAACTGGAGAGGGAGAGACAGAGAGAGAGATTTATTCACCATATTTGTATTTAGATTACTAAAATAGAGAAATAGAAAGAATTTAAAAATTGTCATAAGAATTAAAATAGCAAAATAACCTTATAAATATCTCTGGGGGAAAAGATTAAAAATAAGTCATTTTTGTATTTACTGTAACAGTGTTTTTACTCCTGTCATGAAACAGGTAACCAATTGTTAATAAACAGACTAGGACTTAATATATATTAGTGCACTTTAATGAATGCTTTATAGGTACAATGTTTTGCATCTATTTTACCTTGGCATAAAGTAGGAAGAATTATTTAATCTACTTATAAATGTTCTCTGCTATTTAGTCAACGTTTAAGTTGGCAAGATACGAGGAGAATCAACTTGCTACATAAACTGCACTTTCAGCTGCTTCTAAGTAAACCGGTGGGAATTTAGAGCCACTGTAACTATAGCTTGGAGCATTAATTTCCTCAGGCAACTCTCCCAAATGCTTTGTAAAGAGCAGTCAAACAAGCTACATGTGTGCCTTAAGCAGTCTTCCTCCAGCTGCATGTACCTCCTAAGCAGCCTCACTCTTGGGCTGAGTTACTCTAGTTTACCCAGCCCTTCCTGGCTCCGGTTTTCCAATCCATGCTGCCTTGCTCACTACCACATCCCATCTCTGTGTTCTTAATCTAACCACAGAGTACCATTATCTGGGGCACATTTAAATCTTTATCAGTGCTTCCAGCTCTACTCTCAGAAATTCAGATTTAACTGCTCTTACTAGAAGCAGAATATCATTTCTTATTGTTATTATTATTTTTGTTCAGTTCTCCCAAATGATCCTAAAAGGTAGCCATATTAAGGTGAGAAATAAGAGGCAATACTATTTACCTTGCTTTAGATGTTAAATACCAACCTCCCCCAATTTCAAGCTATATGTCACAGCACAGTCTCTAATGTACCTTAATATTCTCTTGTCTGCAGAAGGAAAGATAAATGTGCCCATTTTGATTTCCTTTACAATAGTTATATTTATAAACCCTAAAAGAAAGCAAACTTTCTTATTTTATTCTAAAATCTTTATCTGCTTGTATGCTATAACAGTGACTATGAAGACTATGTATTTGTACCTTTTGCTCAAGATCTGAGGGGAAAAAAATTGAGTGTCTTCTTTTAGAGAAACTTCTGAACATCCTGAATGCCAGACATGTCATAAAATTTCTGATTTGTGACAATAAGAACATTCTGTTTTAGATCTTAGACCACTTAAGTAGGACAAGAGAATCTGAAAGTGAATTCTTGAACTATCTGGAAGCAGTATTCAATATCTTTTACATGGTGAGTCTTTAATAAATATTTTTATTGATATAGTAGCCTAACAAACCCATTTTAATCTTACTCTATTCTTTTATTTTCTACATTGTGCTTCCAAGTAAATTTGAAAGCTAACAGTTCACTTTAGAGTTCCTATCACAAGGCTCTCTCCTCTTCTGGATTGTGATTAGGTCAATTAAAAAATAACAAGGACAAAAAAAAAACCAAACAGCATTCTTTGTCAAATTCCTTGTCTGTTGTGTGATCTTGTTTTTGTAACACCTCGCTTATTAGCTCCCATTTCTTAATGATGATAACAAATTCCAGACTTTTTGTTCATTGGAATTCAGCTATGTCACCATCCTCTTCTCAATTATTAAAATTGTAGAAGCAACTGAAGCACTTCTGTAGACCAGCAATGTATTAAGTAAACTGTTTATTTATGTATTAATGTATTTATTTATAAGAACCACTAAAAGTGGTTGTTTTTAAGTTCCTTGTTTTAAAGAGACAGTGAACGGGAATTATGAGACCCATATAGAGCAAAAACTTCCCAGAGAGGGTGAAGGGGAGTAGAAGTCTTCCCAGGGCACAAGAGAATGAAAAGGATATTTGTTGGTCTTAGTCTTGAATGTGGTTGAAAAAAATTGTCTACCCTGGGATTTCACAATCCCAAGTCCTCTCTACTTTCCTCTTAGTTGTGTATATTTACATTTCCTACATAGACCGAGAAATAAACAAACAAATTAACATAAAAGTTTGAGCCATTTCTTCTCCTTAACTATCCATAGAAGCAAAAGTAAAATTGGTCTGGAGGAATACACTCTCAGCTTGAGTTTCATAGGATTCCCATGGAGAAAGCCTCACCAAATAAGAGCTTAAAATCAAAAATTACAAACCACATGAAATATTTCACCATGAGTAGAGGCAGTACACATGTGTACATGAGGACACACTCACACGTGCACAGATATGCAAGGATTAGACTCAAAAGAAATTCAGTTAATGGAATTATTCTATAAAGAATGTAAAATTTAGTAAGTTATCAGTCATTTAACTAAAAAGTTTAAATGTAAGACAGAAGAAAACCTATATATAAATATGAGTAATGAATGTTTAGAAAAATTTAAACTTCTAGAAATAGAAATTCATATTGAAATTTGAATGTGAATAAATGATTTAAAAAACATATTTCAAGAAGCCTATAATTCTATTTCTAAGACCCAATATATTCCAAAGAAGGGAAGGAATGGGGGATATCTGAAGTGATGACAAATGCGGGCTTTCCAGAATTGATGAAAAATATAATCCTCAAAAATCAGAAACACAAGCTAGTTTTAAGAAGAATAGGTAAAAATATATTCACACCTAGATACATTTGTGCATAACTTTGGAACCCAAAGACAAAGAGAAAAATCAAATAAATAGCCCACCAAAGAACAACACTTGGGTTGAAGGCGAAATTCCTAGCAGTAGTAATATAAACAGAAAGCAAATTTTGCTTTTGGCTTCACAAATAATTCTAGGCATAATGTCAAAAAAGTCTTTAGAGAAAAAAGATACCCTAAGGGGGTACATATTAAGTCAATAAGAAGTTTTTAAAAATACTTTTTTTCCCAGTATATTCATGAAGCAAAAATTTACATTGATTCAAAACTAAAATGAGTTTAGGATTTTAATTCTAAAGCTCTTTGAAGGTAGAAATTGTCTTATTCACAATGAAATACTGAGAATGTTATATAGGGCCTGGAATCTGGGCAGGTGATCAGTACACATTTTTTAAATAAATGAATATATGAATGGATAATATATACATTATATGAATATATTTTGTAATAGGCATAATCTTATTAGGGAATCAATAGTAGAGATATAACCAGGTGATCTTAGATCACTGTACACTTAATTATGTATACCTTAGTACATGGTAATGCCTAGAAGAGAAGGCCTTCTGGTAGACTATATATTTCAGGTTGAATGAATGGGAGATATAAAAGAGCTAACTTACTGTTTTATTATTTTTCTTTTTCATTCTCCTGTACTGAACCTTAAACATTGTAAGTATCTAAGAAGTGAACACTAAGTAGTAAGTATTACTGCTGTAAAGTCAAATGTACATTACTAAAAACCTTTGTTTTCCACAAAGCTGCTCAATAAAAAAATAGGAAAAAGTGAGGCTGTGAAAGACCACGCCAAACTTATGGGATTTTGTAACCAGGACACCAAAATAAGAGTAACATTGCTAATAAAAAATACTGCCACAGTTAAATCACCACTACCATTTGCACTTAGCAACAGTCAATCCTTAGCCAACTTAAATCTTAGAATTCATGCTTTCTTCTTCAAGATGTATATTCTTAGAGACTTCACAATAATAAAGACTAATTTCATGAAAACTAAACAGCTGAGTGAGAGGGTAGGCTCTTTTCATTATCATTTTCTTTTTTTTTAAAGATTTTATTTATTTATTTGACAGAGAGAGATCATGGGTAGGAGAGAGGCAGGCAGAGAGAGAGGAGGAAGCAGGCTCCCTGCTGAGCAGAGAGCCCGACGTGGGCCTCTATCCCAGGACCCTGAGATCATGACTTGAGCTGAAGGCAGAGGCTTTAACCCACTGAGCCACCCAGGAGCCCTCATCATCATTTTCTAAGATGCGAGGAGAGGGGAAGTAATATAGTGGCAGCTGCCCCTCTCTCCCTACATTAAAAATGGGGAAATGATATCGTTTGATTTATGGTTTAGAAATATCTCTGTGGTTACTGTGGGAATAATAGGGTGTGGAGGCAAGAGTGAAATATATGAGATCAGTTAGGCAGCTATTCTAGACATTCAGATGAACAACGATGAAGATTTAAACTACTGGAGACAGAGAGAAACGGAGAGATAGAAAAATAAGTTGTTAGAGGTAGAGAGAATCATCATTACTAATGGACTGAATTTGCAGGAGAAATAGAAGAAAAAAGTGAAATCAAGAGTAACTCTTAGGCTCGAAAGGCTAGAAAGAAGATGGTGTTTTTGACTGAAATGTGAGACTTCAGTTATTGTGAAATAATATTTAGTAAGATGGACAAATTTCTCATGATATATTAGGTTAAAGCACTTGGTAAATTAGTATATATTTTATATTCTCAATGTGTTGTAAAAATATTCCACATATATGCATTAAAATGATCTTCATTAACATAATGTCTACAATAGCAGATGCTGAAATAGTAGTTAAATAATGGATATTAATTATTCTCTCTTCACTCTTTTTTGTTGTTGTTGTCCTTGTTTTTGAGAGAGAGAGAGAAATAAAGAGAGTGTAAGCAGGGGAGGGGAAGGAGGGGCAGAGGAAGAGGGAGAGAGAGAGAATCTCAAGCAGTCTCCAAGCCCAACATGGAGCCCAGGGCTCGATTTCACAACCCTGAGACCATGACCTAGGTAAAATCAAGAGTTGGATGCGTAACTGAATGAACAACCCAGGTGCCTGTCTCTTCACTCTTTTTTTTTTTTTTTTTTTTTTTTTTGACAGAGAGAGATCATAAGTAGGCAGAGAGAGAGGAGGAGGCAGGCTCCCTGCTGAGCAGAGAACCCGATGCGGGCCTTGATCCCAAGACCCTGAGATCATGACCTGAGCCGAAGGCAGAGGCTTTAACCCACTGAGCCACCCAGGTGCCCATTTTCACTCTTTTTTAATTGCCAGTCTGACTTCCCATTTGCTTCATTTTTTAACATTTATTTATTTTTAATTAATTAATCAATCAATTAATTAATTAATTTTACAGAAGGAGAGTGAGAGAGAGGTGAGTGGAGGGGCAGAGGGAGAGGGAGAGAGAGAATCTTAACCAGAATCTATGCCCGGAGCTCAATCTCACAACTCTGAGATCATGACCTGAGCCGAAATCGAGTCAGACACTTAACCAATTGAGCCAACAGACAGCACAATTTTTTTTTTTAATTTAAAATACATATAAATGTAGAGAAAACAAACTGATAGTTCCCATAATGGAGAGGGGTAGGTGGATGGGCAAAATGAGTGAAGGGGAATGAGAGATACAGTTTCAATCTGAAAATATCAAATCATGGGAAGAAAATTCAGATGAACAACGATGAAGAGAATGAGGAATGAGGAATACAGTCAATGATATTGTAATAGTGTTGTATGATGACATATGGAAGGCACAGCATAAACTTGTCAAATCACTGTGTTATATACTTGAAGCTAATATAACATATGTGTTAACTTTACTCATAATCAATCGATCAATCATATGCAGTGTAATTCCAATTATAAAAGCAAAACATGGTCATTGCAGAACACCTGGGATGATATAGGAGCACAAAGAATGAAATAAAAATTGCCCATAATCCCTCAGTTACCCAGATGTACTCATGTGTACATGTGTACATAAATGCATGCATTTTATTTAGAATGTAAATAAAATCATAATAGGCAACCAGTTTGTAAGTAGAAAGAGAAACATGAAGGAGAAATGAAAGAGGCATTAGTCATTAGAACTATTTAGAAGTAACTGGTTTCTGTAGTGGAAAAATGCCCAAATTATGGTCTATTTGGAGGTCAATAGCATCAGTCATCCATTGTTAAAAATAGCATAGATTTTTAAATATTTAATTTCTATCTTTAATATCAAACCACTATTATCTTCAGTTCTTTCAACTACCTCAGTGGACTCCACTGATGATTTTTCCATTTACTTAGCAGCATAGTGATTTAAGAAGTAAGTGGCAATGAAACCATTTTTATGCACCTACAAAGCAAACTATGATAACTCTAATGATTTGAGGCATTAGAGGGCTGTCAAGTCAGAGAGGACTAAATTAAACAGTATTCTAAGCACTTTTGTCAGAGATAGCATAATTGTATATTTGCAGAAGTTTTGTGGTTCAAATAAAAACTCTCAGAAGGGAAATGAATTTTACAGTCTTTTATGACATTAAGCAATTGTTTAAAATATAAAATCCTCTCTTACGGATATAAGACCCTGCAGGATAGCCGTTTGGGGATGTCTTATATAAACAAATTAAGCAAATTTCTATTGTGTTGGATTTTCTGCAAGCCACTTTAGTCATATTTTATTATAATACATTTTATTAAATGATAATATTTTATTATTAAATAACTCCCAAAACTGATTAGAAATAAGGACACATAAGTGAAAACAACACTTAATATAAAATTCCATCTAAACAGGAAAAAAGTCCAAAATGGAAGTTGATGTATGAAGCTATTTTAATGGGTAGTAATTAAGTCATATGAATGATTTAAGACCATCCGGACTTACATAAACTCAGTAATATTTATCTCTTCTCTTGCTGGAATTGGAAATCAGTGTACTCTGAAATATATGATTGTTTAACAATGAATTTGTAGAATGAATGGTTTTAAACTCTACACCACTGTTACTCCTATTCTGATTTCTTTGTTGTTCTTCTGTATTGCTTACAAGAAACATTCTATGCAGCGCCTGGGTGGCTCAGTTGGTTAAGCGGCTTTCAGCTCAGGTCATGATTCTGGAGACCCGGGATCAAGTCCCACATCAGAATTCCTGATCAGCAGGAAGCCTGCTTCTCCCTTTTTCAGTCCCTCGGCTTGTGTTCCCTCCTCTCTAGCTGTGTTTCTCTCTGTCAGATAAATAAATAAAATCCTTAAAAAAAAAAAGAAGCAGCATTTTATACTTTATGGGAAAGGTGAACATGTTTAGTAAGTGAATAAAACTGAACATTTCCAGGTCGTGTGTGTGTGTGTGTGTGTGTGTAAACTAGACAGTGATAAGAAAAAAAGCTATCTGGATGGAGCAGGACAGATCAAGAACACAGAACCAGACATAGCAAAACTACTTTGGTATCATTAAAATTTCAAATATAGAAGATTTGAATACATAGCCTCATTCACTACTAATATCTAATTTATAATACCCAATATTTTTGTTTCTTAATTACACTGAGAAATTCCTATTCCTTTTTCTTTAATGTAAAATGTTCTCAGTTTGGCACTTCTCATTCTTGACATTTTCTAGTATGAATGAAAGGGGTGCCTCACCAAGTGTTGGCATTCCTTTTTGTGGAAATACAGTGAAGATCCTATACAGAGTATTAAAAACTATTTTTAGTAGAATGCTTATCTTTTATCATGAAGAAGGCGCATGATGTGGTGAGTACTGGGTATTATACGTAACTGATGAATTACTGAACCTTACATCTGAAATGAATGATATACTATACGTTGGCTAACTGAATTTATTTATTTTAAAGATTTTATTTATTTATCAGAGAGAGAGAGCAGCAGGCAGAGGGAGAAGCAGTCTCCTCGCTGAGCAAGGAGCCTGATGCAGGCCTCAATCCCAGGACCCTGGGATCATGACCTGAGCCGAAGGCAGACACTGAACTGACTAAACCACCCAAGTTTCCCAGCTAATTGAATTTGAATTAAAAAATAAAAAATAAAAAGTAAAATAAAGAAGTCTTGTAGCATCTGTTGTAGTAAATAAGATTCTATGATTAGCCTTTGTTTTGTGATTGTCATCACTGGCCTTTTTGGCTCATAGGTTGTTTCAAAGTTTCAGGTAGGGAATGCATAGATTGAGTCACATTTTGAAGTGTCTAACAGTGTTTTGCTTCTGGGTTCTTCAATATTAACATTTAGTCAAATAATGAAAGTTTTATTCATCATTAATACATATCTTCATTTTAGAAAACCTGTCTTCCAGATTCTAAAACAAACAAATGGAAAGAAAGCCAAAAGATAAATATATTCAGTGACATGCATTTCATTGGTAACTATGCCTCATGAAGATAATATACTTGGAACAGAGGCGTTGATTGTATTACATTCTCAGATTCTCAGAGAAAGTGAATTGATGTGAACATCTATCATGATCACAATGTGACCTTCTAGTCACACACAAGCTTGCAGAACGACATGTGATGTCTTCAGAAATGCCACTCATCATACCAACTGATACTCAGTATTATCTTAGCTATGAGCATGACTGCTTAAATGCCTGTCATTGTGAATAGACTGGCTCAATTTAAACCAGGCTTTCACATGCTGATCACATCTTACTTGTCTATGACATTCCTTTGTCTTCACAGTGGTCATG
This sequence comes from Spilogale gracilis, assembly GCA_004023965.1. Taxonomy (NCBI): domain Eukaryota; kingdom Metazoa; phylum Chordata; class Mammalia; order Carnivora; family Mephitidae; genus Spilogale; species Spilogale gracilis. The sequence continues at coordinate 40,223 of PITA01000400.1, read as the reverse complement.
GCATTCTTATGACAATCCATTCCAACATTTAAATAATTTTCTCCATCTTTTGTGCTTAGGTCTCATTCCCCATCATGAGCCTAGTAATAATCACTCTACTTATCTTTCAAAGCCTTACTTAATTTCTACCTCTGTACCTCATGCTTTCTCTGATCACTCTATTCCACATTGACCTCTTCATTTTCTCAAATTTTATGACTCACCCTGTAGGATTCCATAATTTAGCATTATTTTTAATTTAGAATGTAAAATATAGAACAGACATACCTCGGAGATAGTACAGTTTGGCTCCAGGTCATTGCAATAAAATGAGTATGGCAATAAAGCAGGCCAACTGAATTTTTTGTTTTTCCAGGACATATTCAAGTTATGTTTACACTATACCATAATCAGTTGTGTATGCAATAACATTGTGTCTAAAGACCAATTCACACACCTTAATTTAAAAATACTTCATTGTTAAAAAGTGCAATCATCTGAGCTTTGAGAGAATTGAAATCTTTTTGCTGATGTAGGGTTTTGCCTTGACAGTGATGACTGCTGACTGATCAAGGTGGTAGTTGCTGAATACTGGGGTGGCAGTGGTAATTTCTCAAAATAAGACAACAATGAAGTTTGCCACAGTAATTGACTCTTCCACTCATGAATGATTTCTCGGTAGCATGTGATTTTTTTTATAGCATTTCACCCATAATAGAAACTATCACAAAATTGGGAGTCAGTTTTCTCCAACTCTGACTCTGTTTTATCAAGTAAGTTTGGGTAATATTCTAAATCCTTTGTTGTCATTTCAACAATGTTCATGGGACTTCTCCAGGAGTAGATTCCATCTCAAAAAACCACTTTCTTTGCTCATCCCGGAGCAGAGACTCCCCTTCCATTCAAGTTCTATGATGAGATGGCAGCAATTCAGTCACATCTTCAGACTTCACTTCTAATTCTTGTTTTCTTGCTATTTCCACCAAATCTCCAGTTACTTCCCCCACTGAAGTCTTGAAGCTGTCAAAGTCATCCTTGAGGGTTGGAATCAAATTCTTCCAAACTCCAGTTCTTATTGATACTTTGACCTCTTTCAATGAATTCTGAATGTTCTTAATTTAACATGTACAATGGTGGATTCTTTCCAGAATATTTTCAATTTACTTTGTTTGAATCCATCAGAGAAATCACAATTTATGACATCCAGGGCCTTATGGGATGCATTTCTTAAAAAAGACCTGAAAGTCAAAGTTACTTCTTGATTCACGGGCTACAGACTGGATGTTGTGTGAGCAGTAATGAAGGCAACATTAATGTCATGGGCCCATCTCCATCACAGCTCTTCGATGACCAGGTCTGTTGTCAATGAGCAGTCATATCTTGAAAGGAATCTTTATTTATTTTTTTTCTGAGCTATAGGTCTCATGGTGGGCATAAAATATTCACTAAATATTTGATGAACAATCATATAATGAACAGATGTGTTATCAGCTAGGCCTTTTGTTTCATTTCTATAGTGCAGACAGAGTAGGTTTCCCATATTTCTTAAGGGCCCTAGGATTTTTGGAATGGTAAATGAGCTTTGGCTTCAACTTAAGTCATTGGCTGCAATAGCTAATGTCCTTGGTCAGCCTATCCTTTGAAGCTTTGATATCAGGCACTGACTTCTCTTCTCTAGCTATGAAAGTCCTAGGTGGCATCTTTTTCCAATTTAAGGTGGTTTCATTTAATTGAAAATCTGTTGTTTAGTGTAGCCACCCCGGTTAGTTATCTGAGCTGGATCTTCTGGAAAGCTCGCTGCAGCTTCTACATCAGCACTTGCTGTTTCACCTGGCACTTTAGTTATAGAGTCAGCTTCTTCCCTAAACCCCATGAACCAACCTCTGCCAGCTTGAAACTTTCCTTCTGCAGTGTCCTCACCTCTCTCGGCCTTTGTAGAATTAAAGAGAGTTGGGGCCTTTCTCTGGATCAGGCTTTGGCTTAAGGAAATGTGGCTGGTTTGATTTTCTACCCACACCACTAAAACTTTGTCTTTAAAAGCAAAAAGGCTATTCTTATCATGTGTGTTTATTTGGGTAGCACTTTTAATTTCCTTCAAGAATTTTTCCTTTGCATTCACAATTTAGCTGTTTGATACAAGAACTCCAGCTTGCAGCCTATCTCAGCTTTCAACATGCCTTCCTCACTAAGTTTAATACTTCCTAGTTTTTAATTTAAAATGAGAGACATGCGAATTTCCCTTTCACATGAACACTTAGAAGCCATTGCAGGATTATCCCAGTACTGTATGTCAGAGAATAGGGAGGCCTAAGAAGAGGGAGAGCAATGGGGGAATGACCAGTAGGTGGAGAAGTGAGAACATTTATCAATGAAGTTTGCTGTTTCATTTGGACACGGTTGGTAGCACTGCCAAAACAATTACAGTAGTAACATCAAAGATCATTAATCACATATCACCATAGTAGGTAGAATAATAATGAAAACATTTGAATTATTGCAGGAATTATCAAAATGCGACACAGGGTCACAAAGTGAACAAAAGCTGTTGGAAAAATGGCACCAATGGACTCACTCCACGCAGGATTGCCACAAGTCTTCAGTTTGTAAAAAACGCAATATCTGCAAAGCTCAATAAAGTGAAGGGCAATAAAACAAGGTATGCCTATACCTGTATTCTGATCATGTAAATAAAATAGTGCTTGTCATTTCATTAGCAATATGTCTTTATCATTCTATGCTCTTCGTAAACTTGTATGTTCATATACCATAGTAGGTTGAACTTCAGGAAATTGTTGCTTTTATAGATCAAATATATTTGAAATTTATCAACTTCCTATTTTCAAAATAATATTATTTTATCTTTCACCAGTATATGATGTCCCTCATTACATTATTTAGTGACTTTCTCCCTAATTTCATTACTAACTCTTTCATGGCATTCTTAATCATATGTCTACTTATCCACTATTATGTGAAAACAAAATACCAAATATCTCCTCTCACCATGGCACTGCTTCTAATAAGATGTGACCTTTAGAATTCTTGTACTTCCCCACACTTCATCTTTTCCCTCAAGAGACCTTTAGAATATTATTACTGTCTGAATATCTCTCCATCCTTGATGAGATGGCATGCTACTTTAACACTTAATTAATTTTTATCCTCTCTTTATCTAGATTTTTTTATTCTTGACTATATATGACCCACATTAAAAAAAAAATCCTTACATTGAAGATTTTATTTTATTTGTTCTTTGGAATTCTTTCTAAATTATTTTACTAAGAAGAGGTGTGTGTGTAACATATTCTCTCAATTTTGTATATACTGAATATATATATATGCCCTGTGCCCAGATATTTGTCAAACTTTATTATGGATGTTTTGGGATGGTGCTTTTTGGATAAGATTAAATCTGGGACACCTGGGTGGCTTAATCACTTAAGCATCTGCCTGTGGCTCAGGTCATGATCCCAGGATCCTGGGACTGAGTCCCTCATAAGGCTCCTTGCTCAGCTGGGAGCCTGCTTGTCCCTCTGTCTGCTGCTCCCTGCTGCTTGTAGGCTCTCTCTCTCTCTTTCTGACAAACAAATAAATAAAATCTTATAAAAAGATTAACATTTAAATCAGTAGACTTTGAGTAAAGCACATGACCTTCCATAATGTGGTTGGACCTTATCCAATCAGTTGAAGAATTTGATAGAATAAAGGCTGACTTCTGATCAAGAAGGAATTCTATCAGTGGACTCCCATTTGGACTTGAGCTGCAACTCTTTTCTCAGTCCTCAGCCTGCCAGCCAATTCCCCAAAACAGATCTCTCTCCATATGTATATACATATTCCATACGTATATGCATTTGTTGGTTCTGCTTCTCTGGAGAAGCCTTATTAATAATGTAAGCTTTGATCACATCATCCTGTCCCTGACATCTCTTTATTTCAAGAGAGATACTTATTATTTAGAATAACCAGAAGAGGGGCACCTGGGTGGCTCAGTTGGTTAAGTGACTGCCTTCAGCTCAGGTCATGATCCTGGAGAGACCTGGGATTGAGTCCCACATAGGGCTCCCTGCTCGGCGGGAAGCCTGCTTCTCCCTCTCTCACTCCCCCTGCTTGTGTTCCCTCTCTAGCTGTGCTTCTCTCTGTCAAGTAAATAAATAAAATCTTAAAAAAAAGAAAAGAGGGGCACCTGGGTGGCTCAGTTGGTTAAGCGACTGCCTTCGGCTCAGGTCATGATCCCAGAGACCCGGGATCAAGCCCCACATTGGGCTCTCTGCTTGGCGGGAAGCCTGCTTCTCCCTTTTTCACTCCCCCTGCTTCTTTTCCCTCTCTAGCTGTGCTTCTCACTGTCAAATAAAATATTAAAAAAAAAAAAAAGAATAACCAGAAGAACATAAAAAATTGCTATATGACACAGTGTGCTCTAAGAGTCTGCTATATTTATTGATCCCTTCTGAATAATAGCCAAAACTGATTCATAATGCAATACTTGCTATGTTTTGTACCAAGTTCCAATTGTACTCTGGCCACAGGTTTTCAAGATGGCTTCCTATCTGAACCAAATGGAATCATCTCATACTAAGGTGTCCTGCTGTGTTTGAGGAAGCCAGGCATGGCTGATTGACACCATAGCCACAACCTAAACTGACTGGTGACTGCTCTAACCAGTCACATCCTCACCTTTAAAACATTTTGCCCAGAGATACGATAAAGAAGCTAGTCATTAGGGAAAGGGAGAACAGAAGGAATAGGAGCTGACTGAAATGCAGAAGAAATAATTCCTCACTACACAGGGAGAAAGAGCTTTTCTAAGGGACTGTTCTTGCTGTGCATGACAAAGCTGCTGGGAGATTCCTAGTGCTAAACTATAACCTGCTCAAAGTCCACATTTTCCTCAAGTCCAGGAAGGTTGCTTATGAAAATATTTCCTACGTTTCAGCACTTTGGTTTATTGTTATGTCCATGAGCTGACAGATGCACTCTGACTGTGTGTCCTCATTCCTTTCAAAATGAAGGAACTAATGTATTATTATATTTAAAGAAATACTTAAAGGTATCTTTACACAGTTGAAACACCTTGCAGGAAATGTGTATTTCACTTTTAAAAAAAAGTATTGCACTGTTGTTTGCCAGATATATTTTGTTCATTGTTCTAAAAAATTGACTACAAATCTCTTTCATAAAAAAGAGGTAGCATTGCTCTTTTTTAGTAGTTAGAAGTAAGATTTTAATACAATTGTTTATGCTTGAAAATTATTATATAACCATTTGTTAGTTTACTAATATTTTATGTTATAATTTTGATTAAAAATAAGTTAAATACAATTTATAATGGTTTAGAATGTTGACTAGCAGTTTATTCATGCCTGCTTTTTAAAAAAATAATTCATTAATTTATTTGACAGTGAGAGAGATCACAAGTAGGCAAGAGAGGCACGCAGAGAGAGCAGAGGAAACAGGCTCCCTGCCAAGCAGAGAGCCCGATGCGGGCCTTAATCTCAGGACCCTGAGATCATGACCTGAGCCGAAGGGATAGGCTTTAACCCACTGAGCCACCCAGAGGCCCAATGCCTGCTTATTTTAATATAATTGCATACTGAAAAAGGAAAATAGAGTCATCTAACTTATATCTATAGTTCAGTCTATATTTATTGGGGTGGGGTGGGGAATCTAAGTTGAGTCCATTGTCCCCAGTAGTGAGATTTAACTCACCAGATGAACTAACTTAGAGATATCCACTGGTTTAAATTTATTTTCTTACAGGTTTTCACATCTTCGCATTGTACACAAGAAAGTGGTTGATTAGGGGATACAAGTGTTGATTAGGGGAAGCAAGAGTAGAACAACCAGATGACGTCTATCTGATATTGGTTCCCAGTTTTATTTTAGAAACTTGTAGCTCAGTCCTTTTGACAAAAACACTATCTGAAGAACCTGCTTTGGATGAGGATATCTGGGAGAGAGTGAATTGTAAACATAGTGCCTAGATGACAAAGTGCTACACTAAGCAGAGGAAAAAGAACTTCCCTGACCACTTCCATAGAGAACAATCAGGTGCAGGGCTGTGGAAAACAGAAAAATGCCTTAGGGACATGAAGGTGTGTTACTTTGGGAGCCCTGGAGACAGGGTCCCAACACTGGTGGCAAGAAGATGCTGTACTTGAGCAGCTATCTACCATCAGTTGTCAATGTAAGGTCAGAGTAAAAGAATAGGGACATTAGTCATTAGTAAACTTACAGTGACTTCCAGGGACCTCAGAAATATGGTGAGGTTTTGTAGAGAGATTAGAGGGTCTATAATTAAGGGAGAGCAAGAGTCAGGGAAATTGAGTCATCACTATTGATATCATCTCCATTCATACACAGGTGAACAAAGCATGGGGCAATTCAGGTTGCACATGCTATAGATGGCAAATAGTTGAAGCAGGAAGTCAATAAGAGGAGAAGAATAAGCGAATATGGAAACAAGGTTGTCCCAAAACTTATTGGAGCTATGTACGGCATTCATTTGAAGGGGGGGTGTGTATGCATATTGTAATCACTTGATACATACATACATACATAATCACTTGATATATACATATATATATTATACATATATAATATAAATTGTGTGTATAAAGTGACGTGTATATGTATAAAACATCTTTCTAGATTTTTTTCCTTTATTTTAAAACAGTATCAGTAATATTTGACCATTCTTTTTTTTTTAAAAAAGATTTGATTTATTTATTTGACAGAGAGAGAGATCACAAATAAGCAGAGAAGTAGGCAGAGAGAGATGGGGAAGCAGGCTCCCCGCTGAGCAGAGAACCTGATGAGGGACTCGATCCCAGGACCCTGAGATCATGACCTGAGCTGAAGGCAGAGGCTTTAACCCTCTGAGCCACCCAGGTGTCCAATATTTGACCATTATTACTTCATAGGATTTTTGAGAGAAATATTGAGGCAATGTGCAAGAAATCATTGGACTCACATTAAGGCCCTATGCCAATAGAAAGAATGAAATGATAAAACTGTAGTATAAGGTGAAAATAACATAGGATTGGTAGTAAAAAAAAAATGTTAGGTCTTTATCATAAGTATGACACTAACTGTCCAGATTTGGAGAATATAATTAGTATCCTTGTTCTGGTTATCAAAATGTTCACAATGCATATGTCAGAAAATTTATGAAATATTTTCTCAAGTTGCATAAAACATTTTTATTATTACAAAACACAAAAACTAAAAAATTAAATATTAATCCAATAATTTCTTTGTTTATAAAACAATAGCTATAATTTCAAGAGTTATTCCTTAATGATTATTATTCTTTAATATAAAATAAAAAGAATTGTATATGCATGAGTGGATTCTGATATATATACATCCAAATTAATGTGTACTATTAAATTCTATTAGATTGTTATCTAGGTCAATGTCTGTTAAATTAATCTAGTAATTTTAGTCCAATAATGAATTTGGATCCCTAAGGCTCAGTTGGTCACCATGGAAATTCAAATCATTATTAAATGCCTGATAATACTAATTCCATTGTGCTTTCATGGTCATTTCACATCAGTAAACCAAACACTGTATTAAATTAAATTCTTTATGCATCAAATCCTTTTTTCCATTATATTATAATGTCTATGTTTTATAAACAATGCAAGTTTGTTATATATTTTGGGGGGCAGAGATATTTTCCTTTAAAATAAAACAAACTTTAAAAAAGAAAAATAAAGAAAAGAAACCAACCCTATTCTGAGTTTCTATTCCTGAGGATCATTTACATCACGTTTCTATGACTACAAAGTGTCAGAAGGCCCAGTTGCTTTCATCTAGCATGATGACTGCTGAAAAACCACTACTATTCACTCAAAGAGAATCAAGTCAAACTGGCATTCATGGTTCTGAAGTCAATGTCTAGAAAGTGTTGCCATCAGTCTCTGGCACTGGTACTTTTCCTTCCCTAGTGGGTAAACACACATATTTCCTCGGTAATACTCATCAGATAATGGAGCCAAGAAAGCTCAAGACTCATTACTGAAATATTTGTGCCAGATCCTGGATAGGAATTTTGGAGGATGTTCAAATAATCACTTGAATCTCTATGAATTATGCCTAAAATAAAATGCCACAATGGTCATTGAAGGTTGAATGAATTACAATCTCTCAAATCACGGAAAACTCTCCATTATGATAGCATTAGCATGTTGTAAATCTTTGTTAGCATCAGAATGGTGACAGCAGAGTTCCAGGTGATCAAAAATTTATCCTCTACTTTTTGTTCTCTCACTCTTCTTCCAAAAACTTACATACACTGCATAAGTCCATAAACTGTATTACACTAAATGTAAGGATGATTCTAACTCCTACTAAAAATTAAAGCTGCAGCAAAAATAGCAAATCTAACCTCATGGAGTTTTAAGATTTACTATTAGAGTTGAGAAACAGAAAGATTACCATTAGAGTTGAGGTGTAAGTATTAGTGTGTATTAAGAGTTTTCTGGGGGCGCCTGGGTGGCTCAGTTGGTTAAGCGACTGCTTTCGGCTCAGGTCATGGTCCCGGAGACCTGGCATCGAGTCCCGCATTGGGCTACCTGCTCGGCAGGAAGCCTGCTTCTCCCTCTCTCACTCCCCCTGCTTGTGTTCCCTCTCTAGCTGTGTTTCTCTCTGTCAAATAAATAAAATCTTTAAAAAATTAAAAAAAAAAAAAGAGTTTTCTGTGTGGCAAGCTGGTAGAAAATACAAACTTATAGTTAACACTTACTTCAAAGCTGTACAGGAAAGGGTTAAAACTGGGAAGAATAAAATTGAGTGCAAGACTTCAGGAAAATAAATGGCTGGCATAAAATCAATTTAACCTTAGTTTACTTGATCCATTTAGATTCAAATCCTTTCTTTTACTAGATGTTTCTCATCATCTCCTTCTTGGCTCTTATCAGACATCATCTCACTTCAGCAGAACATTTTCCCATTTCTTCATGATCAAAGATTATGATCTACTCATATAACTCCTCCAAAATATGGGGCATTTATAGCCAAAAAAGAAATTGATAATAATCACAACTACCATATAAAAGATATTTTTAACAAAACATAAGCACAATACCATGTTTGCCTTGTAATAATAACACCTAAAGTGAAGAGAGATAGCTCCACTTGAAGTAAATGTTAATATGAATGCTTTCATGACAATTTTTGGGAGATTCTGTGTCAATTGACTAGATTTGAAGGTACAGAAAAAATTATGATTCAAATTATAGGTGATTCAAATATAATCATATAGGTATAGGTATCAGGGATCTATGAACATACAAATAACTATTCATTGTGCATAATACAGTCCAGTTAGTTTAATTATATAATTTAATTAATACAATAACTGTGTGATAGGTGCTATCATTAAACCACATTTTACTAATGTGAAAAATAAGACCAAGTAATCTTATGCACATTTGTCCATGGGAAGTTGATATTTATAAATAGAAATATTCTGAGTTTTGCAAAAAATAAGTTGATTGCATTATTTTAAAAATTAATTTTGTCTTATTTTTTAATACAAACTCATTGTAGTTTAATAAATCTCCCAAGATATTTCTACTGCTATTTTCATATTATAATGTTGAAGGGGTTTATCTCTAATGTCACTCAATTCAGTTTCAGCTAAATTTTGTTCTATTATTAGACATATAAATGATACATCTCAATAGAATGCTCACAATCTTTTCACTTATATTTTATATTTTCATTATTATACAATGACTGTCAAAGGAAATATTTCATTACAAGTTAACTTTAGGGGTGCCTAATTTTAGGGGCTCAGTCATTTAAGCAACTGCCTTCAGCTCAGGTCATGATCTCCGAGTCCTGGGATCGAGCCCCGCATTGGGCTCCCTGCTCAGCGGAAAGCCTGCTTCTCCCTCTCTCACTCCCCTTGCTTGTGTTCCCTCTCTGGCTGTGTTTCTCTCTGTCAAATAAATAAATAAAATCTTTTTTTAAAAAAGTTAATTGTAACCTAATGAATAATAATGAATATTATTTTTGATAATACTTCCCAATGTTGATCACCTCCCAACAAATCTCATTATGAAATTTACTGAGAACACATCATAAATGTATAAATTATTCTGAAATTATTAATAATAAATAATGCTCATTGTTGCTAGTAATAATAAAAAGTAATAATAATTTTAAAAAGATGCCAGATACTGTTTTTAAGAGACATGAGGCATCGGTAAAAGATAACCAGGAGCCTTACAGCAAAATTACCATTGTTTTACTTTCTGAATGCAAAGTAGTTACACTCCCAGATGAAGCACATTTCTGCTTTCCATCCTGTTTGGTTGGTAATCTTGTTCAATTATGCAGAATAAAGACATTTAAGAACAAAATGTGTCCCTGATCAGCACTAAAGTGAGCTGTTGTTTAAAGGAACTGAAGAAAGCCTACTGTTAATCATTTTAAAGTATAGTACATTCCTACATCTCAAATAGTGTTTTAGTTCATACTCTTTAGATGTTTTGCTATGGAAATGCACAACAATTAGGCATGAACATTTGGTAATTTAGATCATAAGGTTTAAGGGGTCCTGGGATCCAATCTCCAGGAGAGAAAAGTAGCAACTACATTTGTGTCAGGTTTTTACGATACTCCTTCCTTCCTTCCTTCTTTCTTTCCTTCCTTCCTTCTTTCTTTCCTTCCTTCCTTCCTTCCTTCCTTCCTTCCTTCCTTCCTTCCTTCCTTCCTTCCTTTTCTTCCTTCCTTCCTCCTTCCTCCCTCCCTCTCTCCCTCCTTCCCTCCTTCCCTCCTTCCTTCCTTCCTTCCTCCCTCCCTCCCTCCCTTCCTTCCTTCCTTTTTCCCTCCCTCCCTTCCTTCCTTCCTTTTTCCCTCCCTCCCCTCTCTTTCTTTTTTTAAAGAGAGAGAGAGGGTGGCTAAGGGCAAAGGGAGAGGGTGAAAGAGAATCTTAAGTAGGCCTCACACTCAGCATGGAGCCAACAGGGCGATTGATCTCAGAACTCTGAGATCATGACCTGAGCTGAAAACAAGAGTCAGAGTTCAACCGACCAAGCCACACAGGTACCCTCACAAAACTTACTTGTCCAAGAGTGTCATTATTCAAAAAACCTGATTCAGTGATTCAAGATAATGTTGTGATTCAGAGCCCTTGGGCAAGTGTTTATATTACAAGGAATTGCATTTTTTAATTCATTAAATAAGTACATATGTATATAAATATAGATAATTGCTATAAAAATTAAGTGGGGCAAAGGGATAGAAAGTGAATGAAAAGCACTGTATCTATATATGATAATATGGTGACTGGCAGAATGTCTACACAGGTGATATATAGTCTTGTGACCTTCTGAAGTAGAGACTGGTTTGGAAGATATGAATTACCAGTGTTTCAGGCAGCAGGAATAGCAAGTGAAAAGTCCTGCAACCTGTTTAGCATGCTTGAGGATGAACAATGTAGCCAGTGGAGAGACTAAATATCAATTAGTAGGAGACCAGGACAGTGACATAAGTAAGGATGGATCATGCTGGACCTCATAATCAGGGAATCAATTTGGATTTAATTTTGATTATGATGACCAGACTTTGTAGGCTTTTGAGCAGAGGATTCAGATAATCTGATCAGGTTATATATTTTTAAAAGATTCCTTTAGTTGTTATTTGAAAAGCTAACTATGGGACAAGGAGATCAGCTGGGAGGCTACTGAAATCATGTAGATGAGAGAGATCAAAGGTTTGATGTCGACAACAGCAAAATCTCCTTCAAACATGCTGTACACTTCAGGAGCCACTGGAATTCATTTTCGTCTATTTCTTTTTCCAGAGTTTAGAGCAATATTTGAAATACGATGACATTAAAAAGTATTTTTTGGACAAGCGAATGAATAAATTAATAAAATGATAAGACTTAATAAAGACTTTGAATATTCAAAACTATAATTAGCTAAGACAAATGAAAGTAGTAAAAAGTTAGATACAATTTCATAAGATTCCTGAGGCTTCTAGTAGAATGCATAAGTGGATATGATTATGTAAGGGGATAATCTGTTTCAAAGAAATAGATGAAATACAAGAGTTAAAAATAGCTTTTTTCATCCTGAGTTCACACATAGTGAAATCCAAAAAACAGTGATAAACACAGTGAAAATCTTTAAAGTTAAGACAAAAAGAAGATTGGACAGGACAATTTTCATTTTTCAAAACTAAAAGTAAGTGCTTTCTAGAAATACAGATGAGCAGTCTTATAAATGATTTCATAAAATACATGGGCATATGTGTGCATGCACACACGCATACGCACAACTCTAAATGGATTGTGTGAAGGATATTTTTACCACTTAAGAAAAATATGCTGCGGGGCGCCTGGGTGGCTCAGTTGGTTAAGCGACTGCTTTCGGCTCAGGTCATGATCCTGGAGACCCGGGATCCAGGCCCACATCCGGCTCCCTGCTCGGCGGGAAGCCTGCTTCTCCCACTCTCACTCCCCCTGCTTGTGTTCCCTCTCTAGCTGTGTTTCACTCTTTCAAATAAATAAATAAAATCTTGAAAAAAAAAGAAAAAAAAAAAGAAAAATATGTTGCAAGAATTAGGAAACATTCACGTATTAATTAAGGAACAGCTATCTAAACCAATTGCATGTTCTTCTCAACATCTGGTATAAGTTATTAGATCCATAATTCAGAGACATGTCATAACTTACCTTGATTTCTTTTTTCAAATTATATATGGAGGAATGTAGCTGGATAGCTTTCTAGCTGCTATGGCAATTATAATGAATAATGTATAAATAACATGTATTAAATAACATATCACTATGAAGTTGTACATTGCTTTTTATATTATATCAAAGGATTTCAGATTTTAGTCCCTTCCATTCCACTTTTATAAATAATATGAATGATATTCAAAAAGCATGCCTTTCAACTTTTTGATACAGTACAACTCAACAGGATAGCTAAACTGTTAAAAGATAAAATCTAATATTAATAAATTCTTGGGGCGCCTGGGTGGCTCAGTTGGTTAGGCGACTGCCTTCGGCTCAGGTCATGATCCCGGAGACCCGGGATCAAGTCCCGCATCGGGCTCCCTGCTCTGTGGGAGGCCTGCTTCTCCCTCTCACTTCCCCTGCTTGTGTTCCCTCTCTGGCTGTGTTTTTCTCTGTCAAATAAATAAAATCTTTAAAAAAAAAAATTCTCAAATGAGAATCTGAAACAAACTCAGTGGGACATGGGGGTCATATATAGAAAATGTATGATTAGAAAAAAATAGTCATGCTAAAAATATGACTTAGTAACCATTCATGAGAATGAGATCAGAGAATTAATTGAATGAAAACCAATTTTATCTGATATCAAGGTAGACGTTTATCCTTTCAAATTTGTTTTACCTCTTCCAGGAAGACTTCCTGACCCTGAAATCCTACGTGAATACACTTCTTCTATACTTAAATTATTTGTCTGGTTAATACTAATCCCAAAACAAAGAAGTGTAAAATTATGGAATAATAAAAACGTTGGGTTTCTTTGTAACTTAGTTAGAATTCTCCAAACAAATTCACAGAATCTTCCTGATTTAGTATAACTCTATGGGTACAGATATACTAGAAAAGATCCCTGATAATACACCTAAGGTCTTAGGGTCTACCTTTCAGTTGTGTCTTTTCTGTTTTTATTATTTTAATGCAAGAAATGTCCATTTCCTGAAAGGTGAAAGCCATATCTTCCTCATTACTCACCTGTGGTGTTTAACAACATATTTACCCCTCAAAAAATCACCTACTAATTAAAAACAGATATTTAAAATACCTGATATTTCAAAAATTACCAAATATGCATCAAAGATGTACTTGCCAGAATAAAACATAAACTAACATTAATAAAAACATTAACAAAGACATTTAATGAATTGCATTCAACCTATTATGCTAATGTACTTTTCAAAAGGTTAATGAAATTTTATCAGGAGGTAGTTTCTGGTTTTCTTATTTTGAAGATAATTTCACTATTTAAGTAGACCAGACATTTCAAAGTATAACTAAGATATAACTAAAACATAACAAACAAAAAAACATTAGACTACAGAGCAGTGTGAAATACTTAAAGTGGTATGAGAAGGGAATTTAGAGCCCTAAATGTATGGTCTATAGTAGAAGAGAGATTGAAATTAAAGAGCTATGAATCTCTTTTTAAAATTTAGAAAAAAACAGATAGCAACAAAAGAAATTCAAATAAAAGAAATAATACATAAAAGACTGTAAATCAATGAGAAAAGTACAAGAGGTAAGATAAACAAAGTAAAAAAATTTGGTTTTTGCAATGAATAATAAAATTGATAAGTTCCTGGTTAATAGATTATGAAGAAATAAAGAAAAAAGTACAAATGATATTTGAAAGAAAAAAATAAATTTAAGTGCTGCAGATGTGAAATATTTGAGAATGTTACAAACAAATTTGTTAAAAATATGAATATTTAGATGTAATGAATAAGTTGCTGGAAAAATACAGTTGCAAGAGAAATAGACAACAGAAATAGACAGTTGCAAGAGAAATAAACTAGTACTATACCTATTTAAAAATCTTAAGGTGGTCATTAAAAATCTTTGCTCCAATAGAAGTCCAAGCCCAGATAATTTCAGCTACCAGGTCTTCATAATTATTAACAAATACATAATTCTCATTTGTAACAAGCAATTACAAAGTATAGAAAAAGAGAAATTATTACTCAAGTAACTTTTGAAGCTATCATTACATTGTTACCAAAACTTGACAAGGACTCTATGAGAAAGAAAAACTTATGTCTGATATTCACTCATGAATAAAGACTCAAAAATGCTGAATAAAATATTAGAAAACCAAATGCAGTAATAAATAAAAAGACAGACTTAGTCTAGAATTGCAAATTTGATTTCCATTATAAAATCAATAGAAATAATTTACCCAAATAGCAGATTAAAGAAGAAAATTTATCGTGTTATCTATTTCAATAGATGCAAACAAACCAAAAACCTTTGATAAAAACAACATTCATTTAGGTTTAAACAAAAATAAACCAAACTCTCAACAAACCTAGTTCCAGAAATAAGTTTAATAATAAAGTTTTTTTTTTTAAATAGAGACATAAAACCTTGAAGTACGTGTCAAATTTCCTATAGTCAAAATTGTAACAAGTCTAGACTTGCCACCAATAACCACAATTCACCATTATACAAGAGCACCTAGTAAGTACAGCAACTAGAACTGAACAAAAGAACAAAAACTATAAGATCTATAATGGAAAAAAATAAAAAGCACTTTGTAGATATTATGAGTATGTACATTGAAAATTTAGGTTAACCTATAGGTAAATGATTATAATTAATAGAAGAGTTTAGAAAGTTTTCTAAGTTCAAATAAATATTCAAATAAATATTGAAATTTATTAACACTCTATAAACCACCCACAAACAATGGAATTTCAATAAAATCAATGACACATACAATACCCATATAATATTTTCTAGGAATAACACTAAAAAATATCTGAGAATGAAATATAAGCACATTTTTAAATGCAATAAATAAGCAGCAAATAAAAATAATATATGTTATAGAATGGATGATTCAATATTGAAAAATAGTCAACTATCTCTTAATTTAATTAACTTCTGCCCCAGAACCAGGCACAAAAATATTTATAGCAATGCTATACGTAACAACCAAAACCTAGGAACTCCCCAAATGCCCATGAAGAGGAGAATGTTGTAGAAAATTAAACTATGGTAGAAATAAATCGATTAGAATTACACACATTGACAGAAATGAAACTCAAAAATAACTTTGAGTAAAGGAAGAAAGTCATGCACTATGATTCAATCTTTAGATCAAATCCACACACACGAAAATGCACAGTATTTATTTAGTTATATGTAAATAGGTAGGAAAAAACTACACAGATGATCCTTTTCCTTGGCTTGGATATATAAAGATCAGAGATATTAATTTTGATTATGTACCTGCTTGTATGTTGTGTGCATACAGTCCTTTTATTTATGTTCTATTTCATATAATTTTTAAAAATGATGAATGTTAGTCTCTTTTATTTGTTGCTTATATTCCAGGGAATCATAAACATCATTTAAAAATTTTTTTAACTTCATAGAAAATTTATGCTTTAGAGAATTTGTTATATCACCAATTTTCTTTGTAGGTCAATTTTCTCTTCCCAAATAAGATGAGGACATCAACAGCATTTTTATACAGGAGGCAGAAAGAGTTATACAAAGCAGAAATAAATGTGGATTACTGGATTTTGTACCCAAAACTCATCAGCACAAGTTTAGGCATACCAAATCAAGTGAAAGAAACTTAGATGAATTAATAATTACAGTTTTCATTGAGTTTATAATATGTCCAAATAATTGGCCAATTACTTTAGGTGTATTTTCCTTAATCCTTACAGCAATTCTGCAAAGACTAATATCAGAAAGATAAATTTGCTACTTACGCAGCTCATGTAGAGAATAGTTAGTATCTGAACCCAGATGTGTCTCTCCCTTGCATATATCCTCTTGTCATTACTCCAAATACTCCATTACGCCCAAATACTATTATTTGATGTCTGACAGTGGAATGTAATGGAGAGTGATAAGATCTGATTTTTGATCTAGCTCTGTTGTTTGACGTTGGATAACATTTAATAAATTCTTAAGGACTCAGTTCCATAGTTTTTTTCTTTTTTTTTTAACTCTTCCTTTTCTTAAAAATTGAGGATAATAATACCTACTAGAGTCACTATGAGGTTTAAATAAAATTCATATGTAAAGTATCTAATACAAAATATCTGTTCAATAAATTGCAGCTTTGGTTGATTAAAATATGTGAACATCTTCAAAAAAAATTCAGCATCCTGTGGTTAGAAAGAGAAACAGATGGTTGGATTCACACAAGCTAATGAAGCAAATAGAATAAAAATATAGAAGAGCTGGAAAAGTGTGGATGCTGGTAAAGAATTCAGTTTCATGACTGTTCACCAAGTCATGGCCAAGATGGGGAGATAATGAAACCTGGAAGAGGCTAGTTCTTTGACAAATAGAGAACATCCTCAGAATGAACAACTTTAATGAAGTTGGGGGAAAGAGGAACTTTATTTGGAGAAAAGGAATGGAAGAAGAAAATTAAAGAAGACTTTAATTAGGTCAACCACAGGCAACCCAGAGCAAAGAACAGTTCAGAGACTTAACAATTGCATCGCTATTTAAATACTCTCCCTCCGGTTTTCCTGATGGGATGAGCTATGAGAAAGGCTGACCAGGAGGACCTCATACTGTGATGAGTCACAGTTTTGCTGCTGGTTTGACTTGGAATACAGTGTCTCAGTGCTGTTCAGATTTCTTTACCAAACAAGAGGTTTTCTATTTCCATGGCAGCCTCACTATCAAACAAACAGAAAACGAGAAACAAAAAAACAGAGCTCCTCTGGTTGAGTAAAAGCATATGGACTTCCTACCATATGTTACTCATGTTCATTTGATTTCTAATTATACACCTTTCTGAATCCCTGTTACCAAAAGCCCAATTTTATAGTCTTTCTACAAAGACTTAACTTTTCCTGTTACTTTTTCCAAGAAGTAAAATGTTTTCTCTATCTCTATGTAGCCCAAGACTAGAATTCTGTTGCATATATAGAGACCTACTTGATTCTTTTTAACTCCCTGCCTGCTTGTCAACCTCGGGTCCCCAGATCCTGGGATCCACCCACCTGCTGTACAACCCCCCATGCCTAGAATTGTGGTACCCCTTGGACATTGTGCATTGTCAGTTAGATATACCTCAGCCCTAACAAATGAATCAAGCTCAACACAGATGTCCACCAAGGCAAATCTCATTTATAAATCTCAATATATTCCCAGAAATTATTAAAAGGCAGCTCAGAAATATGTATTATAGATTTCTAAAACTTGTATGTCCTCTTCTTCAGCTAATATTGTAAAAGTTCTTCAGTATTTGTTCTCCCCTTGAAATTTGAAATCGTTTTAATTTTGTCCAGCGTTGACTCCAATACCCCAAAGAGACATACCTTACTGTATACAGAAGAAATGCTAATTAGAGATCCTTTAAGTGACAAATGAGATACTGTAGTAAGTAAAATAGCACTTTGGCTTACACTGAACTTCATACCTGAGCGCATAGCCTCTTTCTGAATGCTTTCATAGTCATGCCAGTCCTTTCTTCTCAAACCATCTGTCCATGCATAGAATTGCCCATCTCCCAGGCCCAGTGGAAATGTCTGTGGAAAAGGAAAGTATTCAAAGCATAAAAAGGAGGTATTTCCTTTTGAATGGTAGGTAAACACAGCCAAGCATATAATAGGCAATCAAAGAATATTTGCTGAATAATGATTCTAAGTATTCTGAAAAGAAAGCTCTTGCTAGTGACAAAATTAATATATATTTTAAAATCCTTTTCCAGATTTTAAAATAAGAGCATGGGTCACTCACAATCCCTACCATTTCCTAGTTTGTCTCATACATTAAGTGATACTCACTGTATCACCTCCTCTGAGCATAATACTAGTAATGGTATTAAATGGAGTTAATTTTGTTCGTGATTTGTACAGTTTCATTTTGATCAAGTACATTTGAATGGCCTGATAAAAACGTTAGCAACCATTCACTGAATGCTCACTATGAGCCAGGTACTATGTTAAATACCCTGCATATAAAAGACTGTTTAATTCTTATGATAGTCTATGGTTGTAAATCTCCATTTTTCTACCAATTAAAGCAAGGCCCAGAGAACCAAAATAATTTGAATTGAACCACAGAGGCAAGGTCAGAAGTCAGAACAGTTCCGTTAAGACAAAATTGTGGTCTTAACTACTATTAATACTGTCTCCCATCTAGATTTCTGTTAAAGTTTGGTACATGATTACACTTGCAGTTGAAATTAGCACCTACTCAACAACTACAGTCACAACATATATTTTATGCTTTGGTAAAACCCAATATGTTCCAATGTTAACTTGAAAATCACATTTGTGTGCATTGCTGAAACTATTTTTTGGTGCTTATTTTTGGTAATAAAAAATAAATGCTTTGAATAAAATTTATTATCACAATCTTAATACTCAACATAATATAAAATAAATGTTTTCATATTCACCTAACATTTTTCTTTTATTTGGTTTACTTTTTGAAATACATAATACATTTCCAGAATGAAGAGGAAAAAACTTTAAACTTTCAATTTAGATAAAACAAAAGATGAAAAATTTCATTGCAGAGATTTTATTCCAAGAGACTTTGCAAGGAAAATAAAATGTCTTATTTCTTAGTTTGAAATTGTAGGACTATTGTGCTTATGAAAAATTATATATTACAGTCCATCTTTGTAGGTAATAAAGGATCCACTTGTTTGAAAGGATGAAAATGGAGTTGGACATTAAAAAGAGTACTTAAAATCAGAAGAAAGATTTGCTAAATCAGGTGACTATTATCTAGATATTTAAAGGAATTTGTTACAAGAGTGGTAATTTCAGGAAAATGAAAATAATAGAGGAAAAGACATACAAGGATGGTGATGAGTTTATATAAAATATTAAGGATAAGAATAAATTTTTAAAGGGGGATTATAGGAAAGAAAAGTTATGGAAAAGTTAAAGGAAAAGAATATAGTAAAAATAGAAGAAAATGGGAAAAATAATTTTGGAAAGAAATTGGAGCTTATAATAGCAAACATTAAAATGTGCATTTTTTCCAATTGATTTTGATTTCATAATTAGAAATTTTTACCAAGATTCAGCTGAGAATCAGAGGTTTTAAATAATCAAATAACAAAACTCAAACTTGCATTTGCAATAATAAATGCTGAGCAGTAATGAAAATTTATTACACTGATTCAGATAATATCAACTTATAAGCACCACTTTTGGATTAAAATAGATAATTTCAAAAAATTTTGACATTAAACATGAAGATTAGCTTGTGTAAATTCCAAATATACAAAACTCTCTTTGGTTACCTATTGGTTCACAAACAGGCCCCTGAAAATGGAAGGTAAGGAGAATCCAAGGAAAGAGGCGGGCCACTCAAGTATGGTAGTTGACAGGTGTAATAAGCAAGGAACTTACACATGAAACCTGTCTTAGGCACCACAAGACAAGTAGATCCTTGCACAGGTCCGGCAGAATCTTAAAAGTCCATATAGAGAACTTAATTGGGTGTAGTCCAATAGTCTCGACAACATCTTACTCTCTCAAGGCTGTTGTTTTAAACAGTTCCTAGTCTGGGAATAGTAGGGGGAGTACACATTCCCAGGAAACAGAGGGGTGAGGATCCTCTGGTTGCCCAGATCCCATTCTCCTGTCAGCTGGTGGTCATGTCCTCATGATGGTCTCCTCCAACACTTCACCCATCTTGACCAGCTCTTACAATCTAACACATTCCCACTCTTCTGCAATGTGCCCTACGAAGTCAGCAAGGGTTTTATTAGTATGGAAGTGGTTCATTTGGTTGCTATCTGGCTGATTTTGAGGCAAAGGTCACAGCAACAAAATAGGCATACACAAATGAAAGCACGGGTTAAGATAATGATTCCCAAAATAAGTAACTTTTTTTTTTTTTCCGCCATGAGTCCCTTGATCATAACCATTGATTTACTAAGTCCTCCAGGCTGAGGCTTAGATTGCTCAGGATGTTTATTTGTATCCTCAAGTGATTTAATAAAGATGATATGTTAACAGACTGATCAGGTGTGAATACACAATGTTCTGTTTGGATAATGGCGCAGGCACTTCCTTGCAAGGAGGTAATAGTGCCCAACGCCATACTAGTTTGGAGGCCAGCTTTTCTCATTTAAGACATTGCAGTATTCAGTAAACACACACTTTGTTGGCTATTCTTTAAAGATTGCTGGGTGAATTTAATAAGGACTTTGATGTCTGCTACAATGTCCTTGAGGCCAATGGAGGAAACAAAGATGGTAGTCAAAGAACTATTTCACTGGAAAACAGAACCTGCCTACTTGGCCTTGAAGAAAGAGAAATTGTCAGTGTTAATAACTTGACGGCGTTGACGTGTTGGTTGGGGGAGGCAGCAGTGTCGGGCATGAAGAGATGAACTGGGGAGTAGGATATGCCAGACCAGACCTTCACCCTCTTCCTTCTTTTGATGGTGCTTTTTTTTTTTTTTTTAAATTCAAGGCATACTGCTTTCCCATAGGTCTAGCTTGCAGCAAGACAATGAGATACCTGTGGAAAATGAGTAGTTCTACCTTACCCAGGAGTGCTAAGTAACTCACCCACCCCAGTAGGACATCTGACTGCAAATTCCAATAGATAATTCTTTTCCTGGGTGTGATGGGACTTGGTATTCTCAGCAGTATAGCATATTGACCCCCAACTTCCATACCTTTGTAGTATTTGGTGCCTTGGCAGGAGCCCCCAGTCTGACATATAGGGCAATAGGGCCTACTGGTTGACCGTAAAAATCTGCAGTCCACCTGGCCAAAGTGGTTTTGCCTGTTAGTAATCTAAACTGTTTTAATATTTCATTTTTTTTCATTTCTACCAACCTTGCTGCTTTGGGGTTATGAGCAGCAAGGAGATGAATCTTTATTCAATGCAATGTTCTTTTCCTCACTCTTGCACATCACAGACATTTGAAATGTAACCCCAATCACCATCTACTCAACAAGGGTATCCATACATGTTACTCCACTTCTCTAATCCCCTGAAGGCATCAGCCTGGTTTGCACAGAGATAGAGGGAAGCTAGAGTTAAGCCAGAGGTAGTGTCCACCCAAAGGTAAGTTTAGAAGCCCCCTAGAATGGAGGGTGCCAACATTTGCTAATAGTTCACTGCTTGAGAATGCTGTTGTTTGGGAAGCCTGCCCCAGGCTCCTTTGGCAGTTGGCTTAGGCATTGTTTAGAATACACAGAAGAAGCTGTTACTGCCTTAAACAAGTCACTGTATTTCCAGGGCACTATATCATCCTTGACAATATACCATCCTACCCAGGCACTGTGGCGGCTGTTCTATGAACCAATGTGCTGTATCTACGAAAGGCTCAGTTTATGGTTATACCTGAGCCTCATCTTCCTGATTGCCCTGGGGTGTCAGTGCCTTTAGAAATCTAGACTTGAGGACAGTGAGATTTGCCTCAGGCTATTGCAGGTAAACCCAAATGTGTTCCTCCACATCCTGACCCCATAAGGGCTTATTCATAATCATTCACCCGTCAGGTTCCCATTGTCCAAGCTGAAAGATTAATTCCTTTGGTACGACCCAACTGTCAGCGCAAACAGTTAAAGGCCAAGAGACCCCCAGCCAAACTGCGGAGTTTAGTCTATGGGCTGCTGTGGTTCATTTCCATTTCCATCCAGATGGTGTCAGTGTTGGGCTGAATAGCAAAAGCAGGCTCTGACTAGATCAATCACCAGGAATTCCCTGTTCCTTCTCTACGGGGCATCCTAGCCAACAGGAATAGGGCAAGGACATCTGAAAGAGCTACATCCTCTGCCCTGCCTAGTAGCTCCTGCATTCCTGGAAACTGTGCTGGGGGACACGGTGCTCCCCTGCTGTAAACAGCCGTGCTGCTCAGTCAAGTGGGAGTTTGAGCCAAGGCAGAAGTGGGTCAATGAACCATATTCTCAACCCATCCCTAGATAGGAAGGAAAGTTCTTAATATAGTGTGCTGTTCCTTTGTGAGAGGCTCTACTTGGAGGAATGCTTCTAGGAACTATTGATCTGTTGGGTTATATCAGGTTTCTGCTTCCTTCAGGGTCCAAAATCATAGGGTACTCTCCTCTTCTGTAGTCTAGGCCATGGGGCCCAAGTCACAGATACATCTAATTGAAATGGTAGCTCTGCTTGGGAGATGCTCAGAGTTTTAATCAGCTTCACTAGTGGTTTTGTCTTCTCAAAGGGGGCTTGCTGCTCTGATGCCCAGGCCCACACATGCCCTTCATTTACCAGGCAATATAAGTGATGGGGACACTGCCAGGTAGGGGAATAAATCAATTCAAAAACCTCAAATCCATGGGTGCCTGGGTGGCTCAGTTGGTTAAGCGACTGCCTTCGTCTCAGGTCATGATCCTGGAGACCCGGGATCGAGCCCCACATCGGGCTCCCTGCTTGGCGGGAGGCCTGCTTCTCCCTCTCTCACTCCCCCTGCTTGTGTTCCCTCTCTGGCTGTGTTTCTCTCTGTCAAATAAATAAAAATCTTAAAAAAATATATCTCAAATCCCCACAAAGGCTTGTACTTCTTTCATGTTCTTAAGTGTTGGGTAGGCTATTCAATCACAGCTTCTGGGACAACCCACATCTTATCCAACCAGATAACTCTCAAAAACTTTATGGTGGTGTCTGGGCCTCAAATTTTCTGTGGGTTCCCTGCCCATTTTCTCCCTTGCATATGTTCCAGCAAAATCTGCAGAGTATCCTGCTACAGAGGTAAATCTTTACTTGTTAACATCATATCAACAACGTAATGAACCCACATCAGTGATGTGGGAAAGGAGAACAGGAGCAAATCTTGGGCTGACATCCCATGATATATTGCAGGGCTGTGCAGGCAGCCTTGAGGAAGCACTCAGAAACTCCACTGTTGCCCCTCTCACATGAAGGCAAATTGATTTTGTGACTTCCCAGCCAGGAGTATACTGAGGGAAAAAAACAAAAACAAAACAAAAACAAAAGCGAAAACAAAACAAACAAAAACCCTAGCTAAGTCTAATACTGCATGATATGCTTTTAAAACTCGGGCCAAGGTGTCTAAGATGGTGGCAATGTTGGGCAAGGCCACATGGATTGGGAGCACTACCTTATTTAATTCTCAGTCCATGGTCATCAGCCATGAGCCATTTGGCTTATTTACTAGCCATATCAGACTGTTGCGTGCACTATGGGCAGGGCATACAATACCCACTTGGTACAGTGCTTGGAAAGTTTCTATTTACTTATGCCCCCAGGTAATTTATCTTGTTTGACAGTTACAATTGTCATTGGGAGTGATGGACTTATTGGTTCCCAGTTGATATTACCCCTCAGCACCGTAGGAATAGTGAGCTCAATATGAGGCTTTTGATGGCCTCCAACAGTCCTTACCTGGAGGCAATCTTGATGTGCATTTTATACTTGGGGCAAAGGGGTCCCCACTCCGAATAGGACTGTATCTCTGAGGTCTCTGCTGGAGCTGGTGGGACATCAGGTGTAGTAGGGGCAAGGGGAGCAGATCTGAACTGTTGTTCATCTTTAAAAGCTTTCCACAGGCTGGCCAACAGCGTTGGGTTGCTGTTCTATATTTTCAGGTGGAGGTTCCAAAAGCAATGAGGTCAAAATTTGTTTCTAGGTTATTTTCAACAAATCTTTTATAGTTAGCTATAAAAGCTACTGAAATAGCCTTTCAGGTTTTTAAGCTCCCTCTCCATCTCAGGTCTTTCAAACAGTAAGCACCCATTCTTGGGATTTGTCAGTTTCCCCCCTATCAGCAATGGATTACCCAATATTATAAATACTGGGTACAGTTCAGCATGGATATCAATGTCCTATCTGAAGTGCTGGGAGTAGACTGGCCAATCTTGGCTTTGGTTCCTGCAGTGAATGTATGAATGTGGTCTGATTGGGACCTTTAAAAAGGGGGCATTGATGGCCTATCTCATTTCCAACTCCCTAAGTGTTTTCTGTACCTCCTCCATAGAGTGGAGTGAGAGATCCCCTGAGAACTCTCCATGGTTCTCCCCTGACAGCACCATGAAGACACTGCCAGAGTGCAGCGTATGCAGTGATGTTGCTTATTTTCTCTGCCTCCTGCCTGGTCAGAGAAATGGTATGGCCCCCCAAAGCCACCTGAACTATGTGTAGATGCTTTCCCTGGCCTTTTTCTGGAACTTGGCAACTGTCTTAGTAAGCTCTGTGGGAATATACTCTCTCATCAGGAACACTGCCTGAACTGGGGGTGGCCCCACTGGCTGGGCTTGCTCTTGCTGTGCCTTTACTTTCCTCTGGCTGAGGGGTCAATTACACGGGTATTTTGTCTGTTCTATTGTCAATCATCACAACATTCTCCTCTTTGCCCCCCTCCCTTCCCAAGAGATTCTACCTCTTAGCACCTGAATCAGGTTTTGTCACAAGTACTTGGACTTTAATCCATGGGAGATTAGACCCTCCTAGCTCTGCAACATGTCACACTAAGTTCTCCAAATTTTTATCCTGTTCTCGCATCTTGCCTGCCAGCTGCAAAGCAAGGAGAATAGCGGACACCTCAAGTCCTTCTCCAACCTCAGCTCTTCTTCCAACTCTCTAACTCTAGTTGTGTTAGGAGTTGTTGGACAGTTACGTAGACAGGACCAGGGTTCCCCAAGAAGAAAATATGGAGTCAGAACAGCCATGACAAGACAGCTCTAACATCTTGTGTTACACTATAGACAGGAGCACACTAGCATTCTGTTTTGCAGCCTTTGCAGAAACGACTTCTGCACAACATCCTGAAATGAAACAACAACAAAACATTTACCACTATTGGACCCTGGGGTAGTTAAGACATAAGTCCCCAGAAGTCAGCCCAAAAGACCATCAAACATAAACATGAATCTAATAGGTAGATGGACGCATGCTCCAAGCCCTGATTGGCACAACTCAGCACACCCTGGTTGCTTAAGATAATTCTGTAAAAAGCTCATAAAAACCCCTAGCTTAGAAAGTCCGATGACACCCGTCTCAGGTCCCCTCCCTCTTTGGGAACTTTTTGTTATTGCTCAATAAACTTTGCTTTGCTCCCCACCACTCTTCCTCCGGTCTGTCTCGTCATTCTTCAAAGTGCATGGCCAAGAACCATGGACACTAAAGAAAAAGAAATCTTAAAACAGTTGGGCATCGATAGCCACTGAACTGCCCACTGCAGAAGCTGGCCCACTGCAGCGGCCACTCTTCTTTCTCTACTGGGATGCTCTGCGTGGACTTTCTCATGCAATGCATCAGATCAGCCAGCATTTTCAGGTGTCCCCATGCTCACATGGTGGGCCACAGCATCTAATACACAGGCCACCTCTCCTGGTGGATATCCAACTCGTACTTTTCCCCACAGCTGCATCCTCCTCAAAGACCGTTTCTTCTGTCCTCCAGCTAGCTTGCCAATTTTTGGTTCACAGACTTGTCCCATACACAGAGAGCAGAAAGAGACTGAAGAAAGAAGCAGGCCATTCCAGATGCAGTTCAATTAATAAGGGTTCCACAAGATGAATAGATCTCTGTACCCAGCCACCAAACCTTAGAATTTTTTTACGGATGCATTAGCTAGATTCAGATCAGGATATATTCAGTCCAAACAGTCTAAACAACACCTTAGTCTTTTAAGGCTATGCCCTTTAAACAGTGTGGAAATGGTGGTAGAAGGACAGGACTGAGGGTGGGGGAGGAAGGAACCTCTAATGCAACAATCCAGCTTGGAGGTCAACCAGAGGTCATGTCCTCTATACAATCTCCTCCCACATTACCAGGCACATTCTATTTCCCCTATTTTGATTCATTTGATGTAGAGAATTCTTACCAACTGGCAATACAAAGCAGATTGAACAAAAGAGTTAATCTTTGCTTTCTCTAGACATTTTATGAAAATGACAGTAAAGCATCAGATGAATCAAGAAACTGGTAGTTAAATTGACATAAAGTTTTTGTAAATGGCTGAGATTGCTGAGAGGGAAAGACTTTTAACACCACTGAATTTTGAAAATATTTAACATTAGAGGCATCAGGCATTTCTGAGGGTGAAGTTAAAGGTCAAAATAAAATGACTAGCATTTTTATACAGGGCAATTAGACTCTTAGGTGCTCTTATCAATTCCAAAATCAAAGTGATTTCTGAGACCTATCCACTGCACTCCCCACCCATAGAGTAGTGGATTTTGAATGAAAGAAGAATGTTTCAGGCTATTAGAAACCATTGAAAACAAAGATGCGAAGCGGAAGCAAAAATCCAGGTTCCATGTAAGTTTATATACCATGCATGCTTAACCAAAGGGTCTGCCATCGCCTCACACCCCTTAAACAACAGATAAATGAATTCCTATCTGGAGAACTGATTTGAAAGAGCGGTACTTCTTCTAGGTATATACCGGGCATTACATGGGGAAGTCCTCCTCAACCCATAAAACTTTGAAGTAGTATTTTCACTCTTTCACTTAGAGTACGAACAGGTAGCCAAGGATTACCAAATATTTGGGAGAGCTTTTAACATAAAATTCAGAGGCCAAAATAAATAAAAGATACAATAAATTTGAAGGAAACAGAGACTATATAAGACTCAGAAAAATTCTTTCCTGTCCCTGAAATCTAAATTCAATTCCCTCAAACAGTTTTAAGAAAAAATTCCTCCACAGAAACAGAAATTAAAAGAAGAAGAAGAAGAAGAAGCATGTAGAGAATTAAAAAAAAAAAAGAGCTCTTAGAAAGTGAAAATGGGATAAGAAAACATAGAATAATTAATAAGTAATTTGGAAAATTAAGGGCAAAGGAACCCTACTAAGACCAAAAAAAAAAAAAAAAAACCAAAACAAAACCAAAACCAAAAACCCAAAAAACAAAACAAAACAAAAAACCCACAAAACAGAAAAAGCAACAAAGCCAGTGGTAAAGTTATAACATTGAAGGAAGGGAGCAAAATGACAGCAAGTCTAGTGATTCTCCAGTCTGAACAGCTCTGCAAAAACACAAACCAAACAACTAAAGAATCCATAGACAAACTTACCCTTTGCTTACATTTTTTAAAATGTATTGAAAGGAGAGTTATGTATTGAAAGGAGAGTTATGTATTGAAAGGAGAGTTACAGTTCTTCTGAAGAGACTGGGGTGAACTAATGATGCATGCATAAAAATATAAGCAAATGAAAACTGGGGCAATTAATAAGGCTAGAGAGAATAAAAAAACAATGTAAAAGAAATAAAGTATAATAATAGCACACTATTTGATTCAGGTATAAATACTCTCACCTAAACACTGGTTTAACAAATTGATATTATTATTATTTTTAAAGATTTTATTTATTATTTATTTGACAGAGAGAGAGATCACAAGTAGGCAGAGAGATAGGAGGAAGCAGGCTCCCCACTGAGCAGAGAGCCTGATGCGGGCCTCGATCCCAGGACCCTGAGATTATGACCTGAGCTGAAGGCAGAGGCTTAACCCGCTGAGCCACCCCGGCGCCCTAAAACTGGTATTATAACTAAAACAAAGATTGAGGGAAAGGATGGAAAAAGATAATTAACTATGTATTTTATGTAATAGGAAAACAATAGATAAAAAACAAAATGAAAAACATCAGGTAACAGTAAGACACACGTTATCTACAAATATAGATGCATATAAAAGAGTAAAGATAAAATGTATTTTATGTACAATAAAATTTACAATAAAGATATTGTAGCTCCTGGGTATCAGAAAGTACAAGTAGAGGGAAATGGGCTAGGGGGTTGCTGGTTACCATTATAGGCTTTATATTATGATTACATTTAAATTATTTGCAAATATTACTTCAAATAAAAAATAAATCTCAAATTAAGTTTCTTAAACATTCTTGGCAGTTACCAGTACTCCAGTAAGGTGTGTTAGCATCATGAGAATATTTTATGACGGTAGAGGGATCGGGTTAAAGCAGATTATCTGAAACAGTGCTTTAATAAGGGCTATCTGAGGATTTGCTACACTAATACCTCTTCTTATCTATATCAGTGCTTCTCAGAGACCAGCAGCATCAGCATCACCTGGGATCTTGTTAGAAATACAATTCCCTGGTCCCAACCCATGCCTGTTAAATCAGAAACTTTGAGAGAAGAGAGACACAGAAATCTATGTTTTAACAAGTTCTCCAGGTGATTCTAAGTCTTACTAAAGTTTGAAAACCACTGATCCATATAAATAGGAAAGTGGTAACAATTATCACATTAAGAAAACGTCAGACTTAGTCACAAGCATGTAGCATGTGCCCCAATCTACTAAAAAATCTTTTCTTTTTTTTTTTTTTTTTTTCTTTTCAGGGCTGATGACCAATATAAAGACTAAGTGTGTTTGCATCCTTTTCACTACCAGAAAGGTAGGTGAATAAACCTAAATCAGGCCCAGTACATTTGTATAGAACTGCCTTGGTTCTGACAGCTTAGCTATCCAGGCAATGACCCATCAGTATTCTGACCTTTGCTTTCACATGAGCAATCTCAGCACTTAGATCCACTTGCTTCTCTTCTGGGTTATATCATGTGCCCTTTCTATGATGATAGTAGTACAGATATATCATCTCTGACTTTGTAAACTAAATACAATGAGAACTGTACCTGCATGAGGTGCCTATTTCACACCCATCATTCGGTTGGCCATTTATTTGTGAACACCTTCTGTTTTTCACCTTGTAGATTTTTATTCATTGCAGTGTCACTACACTACAAATAATTAACTTGAAAAAATTACCAGGGATGGGAGACAGACTCCATTAAAGTAGAAACCATATGCAATAGAGCTGAATCCTGGAGCCTACTAAAAGATACTATTCTTGAGACTGGGTCATCAGAAAGTTTTTCCAAGAGTAGACAATGCATTTACCAGAGGCACCAAACTGAAACACTTTCTGGGGTCAAAAATGTGGCACAAATGGGCAAAAAACTCAGGTGTGCCACTCTAGGAATGGATGGGTTTTGGAGTTATCTAACTATTATATTTAACTACTGAACAATCTTAAAACACATCTCAGGGGCTGTCTGCAAAATCCAGGTGAGTAAAATATCTTGCCCTTTGCCTCTAAATTAGAGTGGTTTTATTTATTATAACTATAGATAGTGATGACATTGAAAAGACACAACTGTAAATCTTTATGAAGGAAAGATTGTCTGTATCCTAAAACCTATCTTAAGTCTTATAAATCAACAACCAATAGACTTCTATTCTTACAATCAACCATAAACCTACCACTATACTTGCTCCTTAGAAGAAAATGTGATGTAGTGGAAATACTCTGGATCCAGCGCCAGAAGACATAAATTAAAATATTTTGAAAGCATGTGCAGAAAACCTACATTTCCTTTAGGTCCCTCAGTTATGAAATATGTGAAATTCATATATGAAATGAGGATAATATAAATAATATTTAGCTTACCCACCCTAAAAGTTTTTGAAGTAGTAAATCAGATGGAGTATGTGAAAGGCCTTGGTTTATCAAAAAGTTATATAAATGCCAGTTGTTTTTGCCATCTAGGCTATTTTTATAGATATGTGAATTATTTCTGTCATTCTTACAACGTTAGAACACAGTTGCAAGGTGAAATTTTTATACCTTTCAATAAATACTAAATTATGAGAGCTAAACTCTATGAGAATAGATGTTAATAGCATATAGAGATG
This sequence comes from Spilogale gracilis, assembly GCA_004023965.1. NCBI lineage: Eukaryota > Metazoa > Chordata > Mammalia > Carnivora > Mephitidae > Spilogale > Spilogale gracilis. The sequence continues at coordinate 9,889 of PITA01000400.1, read as the reverse complement.
GCTGTGAAATCTTATAATGGGTGTAGATTAAGTTTCTAAGTCACCTGGAAGATGTTCTAAGCTAACAGAACATTGCTAAAAAAGCAATATAATGGATGGTATAGATGGGGAAAAGAAGATGAAGAACCTTTCTTCTTATACAATTTTATCCTTACATGAGCTAGATGATGAGCTGGAGTTCAGAAGTATTAAGGTCACATAATTAAAAGTCTTCAAGATCACATGTTTAATAAGGGCTAAATTAGAATATGAACATAGTCTTCCTTTCTATCTTATGAATTACTAAAAATAAGTGTGGAGAGTTTTAAGATTCTCTCATTATTCATTTATTCAGACTTCATTGTATAAAGTTATTCAAGTATATTAGAAAATAAAACTAGAGGGATAAGATGAAGCCAAAAGAATTCATACACGGAACTTCTGACTTTATGCACGGAGTCGGGAAGTATTAATGCCTCTCAAACTGAAAAGTAATACAATGAAATGTTATACAAATGTTAGTTTTGTTGTTTGTTCTAACATCCTCTTTCTTCCTGAGCTTGAACCCAAGTACAGAACACACAATGGATCTAGAATAATCTACAAAGAAGGTTTGCATTTTTATGTATTCACAAACCATATTGATAAGGTAGTGTCAGAACATAAAATCATTTTTTTTTTACTGGACAGAAATCTTGTTCTTTACATTCTGTGTCAATTCTCAGATGTGATATTGTTAACATAATTCCAAGATATGAATGAAATGAAATAAAATAAACCTTGAGCTGGTATCAATCACTGAAACCTCTCGTCTCCCTCTTGACTTTGTAAAATGGAGGCTGAGGTGGGGGTGAGAACTCAAACCTCTGAAGGAGGAAGGAATCTGTACTAAGGAGTTCAGCTCGTATTTTTAGATTTTAAAATTTTTCCACAGAGTCTGGCAATCTGAGTTGCTGTATAAAATATCTTAATTTTAATTTATTTGCTTTTTAATTTTTTTTTTATTTATTCATTTGAGACAGAGAGATACAGAGAGCGAGCATGAGCAGGAGGAGGGGCAGAGGGAGAGGGAGAAGCAGACTCCCTGCTGAGCCAGGAGCCTGACCTGGGAATCCCAGGACCTGGAGACCAAGAGGCACGCGGAAGGCAGGCACTTAACCACGTGAGCCAGCCAGGTGCCCAATATCTTAATCTTTAAATGTTAAACAGATTCAAATAGTTACAAAATACATAAATAAGATTATGTCGTCAGATATTCAGGCTACAGTTACCATTCCCAAACCCATGCCAGGCTTCTGCCACGATCTTGATCTTAACCTTGACCTCATTCAGTTGCCTTAGAAATTGATGGCATTGGCTTTTATCTGCTGTGAAACTGCCTGAGATTACCAAGACCTTGAGCATATAAGCCTAGCCTCTGTATTTCTATTGGTATCTCAACTCCTGGGAACACAGAATGATTTTTCATGTATCATTTTAATAAAACTCCTAAGTCTCTCTACGAAATGGCTGTATAGATCATTATAGCTAAGGACAAACACTGAGGCAAGATTGGTGAGGAGATCTGCAAAAGTGAAAAAGTGAAAGAAAGAGTAAGTTCTGGAAATGGTAGCTAAATAGAGCTCTGGTTTTTATTTTGATCATGAAAAAGACAAAACAAATGAGTGGCTTGATGCTCAGCATCCCAGATAAGACCATTTCTTCCTGATGATAAAGTTAACATCGATCACACAATTTGCAGAATGAAATATTGTCAAATAGTAATGGTTACTTTTATTATACATATTCCTATATGGAATTTATTTGCAAAGAAATAAAAAAAGGATACTATCATACTTATGTCATAGTGATATCAACATTTTATTTTAAATGACTATATTCTTGTAATACAAGGAACACACAATTTGGGAGTTCTACTAACATCTGCTTCTTGTTCCAATCTCTCTGAAACTATTTTTAATGAGATTTTCATTCTTTGGTCACTGGGAAGATTTAAACATTTTGTTTGCAAAGGCAAAGGTCACAGACACTCATTTTATGATTTCTTGGAGTATTTGTAAAGAATTTCTAAGCAGCCTCCTTATAGATCGGACACATGTCTAGATAGCTGAAAAAAAAAGAAAAAAAAAACATTGTGTTTTAATTTTTTCCCCATATTGTTACTTCATAAATTTCATTAACATTCTAACCTGAACTAATTGGCACTAAACAGAAGTTTCTGTTAGTAACCAGAGGGATCAGTAACAAACTATTCTCCTGTGAACAGAGGATAATACTGTTGAGTAGTTTAGTTCGTTTCTTTCTTTCTTTCTTTCTTTCTTTCTTTCTTTCTTTCTTTCTTTCTTTCTTTCGGTTCGTTTCTTTCTTTCGGTTCGTTTCTTTCTTTCTTTCTTTCTTTCTTCCTTCCTTCCTTCCTTCTTTCTTTCCTTCTTTCTTTCTTTTTTTTCATTTTTATTGTTGTTGTTGTTAAAGAAAATTAACTGTAAATGTTTGATGAAGGCTTCCCTGGTATTAAAGAGATGTAAGAACTCAGCAGTAGCCATAATCCAGCTGATATACTATATTTCTGTTTAAGCACATAAGGTAGAATAGTTGTGTTAGTGACCCTCAAAATTACTATAATTTTTACTTTTTTCCATCACAACAGAAACATGTTAACTCAGCAGGAAATCCCTCCTTATCCCTGATTGCTATGCAGAAGCATACCTTGGAGAAATATTCAGGAGATCAGCATCTTACAAAAATGACAAATTTCCTGAGTTATTTTTTTTTCCATCTCCAAGTATTCATTTTGTGATTCCTAAGGGGAAAGATTAAAAAACAAAACAAAACAAAAACAAAACAAAAACAATAAAGAAAACTTAGTATAGAAGTGGGCAGCATTTCTGTGAAAATTTAAAAGCGAAGAAAGATCATGTAAAAAAAAATATTAATATTAACCTTCAAGAATCACCTGGCCCCCTGGGGAAGGAGAATCCATACACTTGCAGTTTTCTGGGGACATAAAGCCTGGCTTTCATGACCCCCTCAACTTTTCTTCAGAAGGACATCATATGGTGCCTCTAGAATTCTACCCTATCAATCCTTCAAGGAAAAAAACATAGCATCCTCAGATGTTCTCCAGGATCAATATTATCTTAAAATGTGCCTCTACTCTATTTTCTTAATAATCTGAGCTCACTGTGCTATGCCTAAAGGGAAACATGTAACACAGAAAGATGAAACAAGGATTAGAGAGAAAAAGCAAAGATCTTTTGTCATGGTTAAGTATGACAGTGACAAGGAAACCGAAAGAGAGTGTCCGTTCTTTCTGTTCTTTCTCCAAGTTCTATGTCACCGGGTGCTTTTACGTAACTACTAACAAAATAAACATCAGAATAGCACCAAACCCAGAATGACAACTGAAGATATAGAATTAGTTCATAATTAAGAACTGATTAGACTATAGCATGGGTTAGTCATCTATTTCAAACTCCTAAAATATCACTGTATAAACGTATGCTGAATTCAGGCATTATCATTTTCATAATAACTAAAATAATCAATGCATCAACTATATGCATGCAACTGTAGATAAGACCTCAACTTTACCTTCAGTGAGGTCTTTTCTACTTTTAGTATTGTTGCAATTTTAAGTGACCTTGATGGTAATAATTTTAAATTTTTATCTGAAGGAAGTTGTCCTAAATGGTGAAGATAGTTGTAATATGCAAACTTCATACTTGAAAGGCTCAAAACTGTTTTTGAGCCATCTTAACAGTCGAGTTGGTGTTTCAAGTTAGTTCAATCTTCAGGAAATTTTAGTAAAGGTAACACAGTCATTGCAAAACATTAAAAATATAACGAATAATTACTTTCAGTTGTATCACAACATAACAAACCAATTTATATATAATGGATCATTAGTAAATCAGATTTATTGCTGAGTAATAGAGAGCAGAGGGTATTTTTCCCATGTTCCACTTCCACTATCAGTATTTTAATGCTGGTATAATTTTGTTGAATCGACCATTCAGCTGGTCAGTCAACAGGTATTTATTGAATGTCTGTTGTGACACTAGAAATATAATTGTCAGCCAGACAAAACTATAGGCCTTGGGGACCCTATATTCTCATAGGAGGAGGCATTCATTGAGCCAATATTTATAGAGCATCTACTATATGCTTGGCATCATTCTAAGTATTTGAAATTTATCAGTGACTAATGCAAAGAAAGATTCATGTCCTTGAGGACTTTACATTCTAGAAAGGTGATATTTTTAAAAATACATAATAAACAAAAGGGAACTTTTAAAGATTGCCTTCAATGAAGTCTTCTACATCTTACTAATTTAAGTAATGGGGGATGTGTGGGGAACATAGGGAAGAGATGAGTTGAGTTTGGGACACTGAATTTAAGGTGCCTAAGACCTTGAAAAAGGGATGCTTGGTAGGTAATTGGGTTTAATGGTCAAATGAACAATAATACTTTTCCCACTGGAAAATTTTACTCTAAAATTATTTATTCAAAGTGTTTCATTTGGATATGGAGACCTATTATTATGTGGGTGGGCAAACATCTTTTCAGACAGAATTGCCAATGCTTTTGAATATCCAAGCTAGGTTGCTTGTAATAGTATTGATTATCTAGCATAAATATAATTTGTCTACAGTGTTGGGGGAAGGAGGGAATTTCCACTTCTTTAAATCTCAAATGATAAAATGTCAGGACATGACAAGTAGAAGAGAAAGCACTTAAAATCTAAATCTTAAAAGGGTCTTGGATCATGACTTTCACACCTAATTATTTCAAATGCCAGCAAAGATGTTTTCCAAGCTCTTAATTTAGAGTATCTTATTCAACAAATTGTATACATGAAAGACAATAGATCATTGTGTTTTCCTGGTATCTACTCTGTACTCTGAAAATAATTTACTTACGGGAAGTAACTTTGTTATAATTATAGCTTATAGTCAAAAGTTTTTAAAATTAGAATGAAATTTAAAATACACAATTTTATGGAGCATAGATATTGGATTGAGTAGCTTATTATTAAATGTGAAAAAGAGATTTATCTTCATCTGGTCATAAAATAAAACAAAGATCTGCATAGTATTTATCATTTCTATGTTAGGGGTATCAAGTGCACAACAATGCAGTTTATTCTACTTTACTGCCTTTGGTATCTTGAAAAGTATTAATGGAGGAGGTATTTCATATTAATAGTAAGTATAGATATCAAGGAATAAGAATACAATACAACATTTTACTTTTATAATTACAATTACTTCTTTATCTATATGCTTTAAGAATAGATGGCCAACACATACTTGTCTAATGTGAGGTACTTTCTGATGTATATAGATGTGACCTAATCTATAAATGTGACTTTTGCTAGACTCTTTAGCATACATCTTTCTACCACCCCAAATATCTGAAATAGATAATTCCCGATTCTTTAGAGACATAAAGTAATTGGTGGTTAAGAACACAAATTTCAGTGTCTCACTTTCTTATTCAATAAAATGGGAATAATACAACCTATCCCACATATCTGTAAGATGAAGATAATATTTTCTTATAAAACAGCCATCGTAGTACTCAGCACACAGTAAATGTATGTAAATGCACACAGATATTCAACTGATGGAATAATCAATTATATTTTAATTTTAATACAAAGATAATAGATTTTCAAGTGAATATTTTGTCAAATACAATAAAGCTATTATAGAATAACCTAATATAAAAATTAATAACTTTATGTATCTAGGAAAATAGATTGCTTCCATTCAAAGTCTTGAATATTGTGGTCTTCGCAACTGCTATGAGCATTTAGACCTTTAAAATTTCTCGAACATAACTTCTCTAAAAATGAGTGGTAAAAAAATGACCATAAGGGATTTCCTGTTTCAACATTAGCCCATAAAGAATTTGAAAGTTGTCACCCTTGTCCCTTATTACAAGAATAAAGCTGAGCAAACTTTTCTTGGATCCATCAGAGAATTGAGGCTTCAAGGGAAACCATCACCCAGAAATTTAGAGAGACAAGCAAATAGAAAAAGCCACAGTCAAGATCTCTTTACTTGGGGCAACAGATGCAGGAACCATAAACAAGTAAAAACTAAATGATAAATTTGATGAGTTGATGGAAACTAAATATGGACTATCATAACATTCAGAAACACTTGGATTTTGAGTCCCTGGATTTAGAAATCCCCATCCTTTCCCAGGTTTTACTTCCAGGAAAGAAGATATCATGTCATTATGTTGAAAAGCCATAAAGATCCCATCATGGCTCTGTTGGAAGAAAGGAAAGCAACATGAGTAAAATATGCCTAGAGTGTTCTCCATAATAGATATCTACTTTCTAGGGGAAAAGAAAGACTGACTACCAGAGACTTATCCAAGCTGTGGAAAGGGCATTTCCTGAGGATTCCAGTCTAACATTCTTATACCATGTAAGGGGAAGCTAAGAAAGCCTTGTGGAAGTCATATTCCAGGGAAAGGCCTGCTAAAAGACTGGGATTTAATTATAAGGTTATAGGACAGGAATTTAACTATAAGGTTATATGACAGTTGCTTTCCCCCATCCTTACCACCATACAAACAGGGCTCAAGTGTTAACAATTGGATTATAGGTGAAAGACAAGGTTTTACCTAAAGAGCAATTTTCTCAGAGAAGCCCAAAGATAGAGGAGAGACTAAAGCAGGACACAGGGACACTAGAGGTACTTGAACATCCTGACATGTGCAGCCACAGTAAACATTAAATACAACCCAATTCCTAGCCACATAAACACAAAACTGGGTAGTAGAGACCTGTTTATCTCACTTCCTATTATCTTGTAAATTGGGTCCAACTTTTGACCCAAAAAATTAGAAGGAATGCCAAAAGGCTAGAAGAAGTCTGAAGAGATAAAGCAAGTATGGAACCAGATCCAAATATAACATAGATTTTTCAATGATCAGAAAGTGAATTTAAAACAGTTAACATCTTAAGAGTTCTAACAGAAAAAGCAGACAATATGCTAGAATACACAGGAAATGTAAACTCTGGGAAAGAATCGAAGGGAAATGCTAGAAATCAAAAACATTAACAGAAATGTAGAATGTGTTTGAACCTCATCAACAGAATGGACATGGTCAAGAAAAGAATCAATGGGCATAAAGTTATATGGATACTTCCACCACTGACATTCAAAGAGAAAAAAATAATGAGAAAAAAGGAAAAAAGTAACAACTGAGCTATGGGAGAAAAAAAATACTTGAATTAACAATAATTGAGTGTTTTCCAAAATTAATGACAGATACCAAGTGAAAGATCCAAGAAGCAAAATAAAGTAACAAGCAGGACAAATACCCCAAAATCTGTACCTATGCATATCATATTCAAACTTCAGGAAACTGAAGATAAACTCTTTAAAAAGCCAGACCAAGATGTAGTGAAAAGAAGGGCCATATGTACCCCAATAATCATAGCAGCAATGGCCACAATCGCCAAACTATGGAAAGAACTAAGGTGCCCTTCAACAGACGAATGGATAAAGAAGATATGGTCCACATATATACAATGGAATATTACACCTCCATCAGAAGAGATGAATACCCAACCTTTGTATCAACATGGAGAGGACTAGAGATTATGCTGAGTAAAATAAGCCAAGCAGAGAAAGTCAATTATCATATGGTTTCACTTACTTGTGGAGCATAAAGAATAACATGGAAGACATTAAGAGAAGAAAAGGAAATGTGAACTGGGATAAATCATAGAGGGATATGAAGCATGAGAGACTGTGGACTCTGAGAAACAAACTGAGGGTTTTGGAGGGGAGGATGGTGAGGCGAGGGGTGAGCCTGGTGGTGGGTATTAAGGAGGACAGGCACATATTTCATGGAGCACTGGGTATGGTACATAAACAATGAATCTTGGAACACTGAAAAAATAAAATGAATTATTTAAAAAAAGAAAAAAAGCCAGATCAGGAGTAAGGGTGAAAGTTCTGTGCCCAAATCCAATGGGTGTGACTTTTTCCCCATATCCAGCAATTCTCCAACACCAGCTGGGAGCTTCACACTCAACTCAATTCTGGTACTATATCCCCAGATATAGCACTAATTCCACAGGTTAGGGTTCAGTCCTACACGAATGCCCCTCACTTCAGATGTCAATTACACCCCAGGTGCTTCTTACCCACTGGCTAGAAATCAGAGGTTCCTACACCTCCTCCTTGGGTTGATTAATTTGCTAGAGCAGCTCACAGAACTCAGGAAACCCATTTAGTCACTACATTACTGATTTATTTCAAAGGACATTAAAGGATACAAATCAATAGCCAGATGAAGAGACACACAGGGCAAGTCCCAAACAAAAATTTTCTGTTCCCCATGGAGTTTGGAGCCTAGTATGGTGGCATGTAGAAGCATTCTGGTTCATTAACCTGAATGAAGATCTTCAAACTTCCTCCTTTTGAGTTTTTATGAGGCTTTATTACATGAGCATGACAGATTAAATTACTGCCCCTTGGTGATTTATTCAACTTCCAGCCCCTTTCCTCTTCCTGGAAATTAGGGAGTGGGACTGAAACCTCCAACCCTCTACTTGTTATTGGTTCCCCTGCGTTCAAAAAATACTTTATTTGTGGGCGCCTGGGTGGCTCAGTTGGTTAAGCGACTGCCTTCGGCTCAGGTCGTGATCCTGGAGACCCGGGATCGAGTCCCACAAGCCTGCTTCTCCGTTTCTCACTCCCCCTGCTTATGTTCCCTCTCTAACTGTGTTTCTCTCTGTCAAATAAATAAATAAAAAATCTTTAAAAAAAATGCTTTATTTGAGGAAGAGAGAATGAGAGAGAGAGAGAAAGTGAGCATAAGCTGGTCGAGGGGCAGAGGAAGAGGGAGAAGCTGACTCCCCACTAAGCAGGGAGTCCAGTGTGGGACTCAATCCCAGGACCCTGGAATCATGAACCAAGCTAAAGTCAGACACTTAACCAGCTGAACTATCCAGGCACGCCTCTCTGGTGTTTTACAAAAGTCCCCTCATTAACATAAACTTGGTTGTGGTGTGAAGGAGCTTGCCATGAATAACATGACACCCATTTCACCTTTATGGCTTTGAAGTGTCTTCAGGAACTGAGGACAAAATATTATAACAAAAGATGTCATCGTTCTAACCACTCAGGAAATTCCAAAAGTATTAGGAGCTGTGAGCCAGGTGCCATGGGAAAGACTGAATATATATGAGAAATATATATATATATATATATATATATATATATATATATATATATATATATATATCATATCTGGATGACCAAACATATATTTCTTATAAATCACAGTATCACAAGGGAGTTTGGCAACATTTTCCCTACAGAGGAGCAGGGATAAGACTTTTCTCTAAAAGTCTTTATATATATATATATAAAGTCTTTATATATATATATATATATATGCCATGAAAGTAAGAAGGAAAGGGAATAAAATACTGAGTATTAAAAGAAAAAGAATAAAGAAAGAAATACCAACATAAAATTCAGTATCCAGTAAAATTATTTTCCAGAGATGGAGAAGAAATAATGAGTCAATTCATTGCCAATAGATCTACCCAGCAAGAAATGTTAAAAGAAGTTCTTCACAAACAATCCTAAAATTTATATGGAACCAAAAAAGACCCTGAATCGCTAAGGAATTGCTGAAGAAGAAAAGCAAAGCTGGGGGCATCTCATTACCTCACTTCAGGCTTTATTACAAAGCCGTGATTACCAAGACAGCATGGTACTGGCATAAAAACAGAGAAACAGACCAATGGAACAGAGTGGAGAGCCCACATATGGACCCACAAATCTATGGTCAAATCATCTTTGACAAAGCAGGAAAAAATATCCAGTGGAAAAAGGACAGTCTCTTCAATAAATGGTGCTGGGAAAATTG
>PITA01000399.1:269892-284128 GCA_004023965.1 Spilogale gracilis | reverse complement strand
ACAGCTACTTAGACACCAGCTTCTTTCCTCAGCTTCTTGGAGTGGCCTCCTCCTTTTAATAGATGCTCTAGCTGTGGAGCGAAGGCTCTAAATCCACCCATACTACTTGCCCTGTCATCTGCCAACCTCCTCTAAAACGAAGTGGTTTAAAACAATTGGTGTGCATTTACATCTCAGGTTTCCGTTGGTCAAGAACTCAGGGCTTTTGCAGGCAGTTCTCACTCAAGGTCTTTCATTCAGTTGTAGTTGTCGGGTCCTGCAGGCATCTGAAGGCTGGGTTGGGACTGGAAGATGCATTTTCAAGGTAGCCTCACTCATAAGGCTGGAAAGTTCATCCCCGCATTGTCTGGAGGGCTCGGGTTCTCTGCACAGGGCTATTGAAGGTTCTTCACAGTACAGCTCTAGTGTGACCTCCAGAGCAAGCGATTTAAGAGATGAAGGGAAAGCTGCACATGACTTACATGACTTAGCATCAGAAGGCACACAACCTTATTTCCGCCATATCCTATTGCTCACACACAGCTGACACAAAAAGGTATGAATACCAGGTAACAAGGATCACCAAGGGCCGTCCTGGAGCTAATGTGTACATTAAAGTTTCCTTCAGGGGTGCCTGGGTGGCTCAGTTGGTTAAGCGACTGCCTTCGGCTCAGGTCATGATCCCAGACACCCGGTTTCGAGTTCCACATTGGGTTTCCTGCTCGGCGGGAAGCCTGCTTCTCCTTCTCTCCTGCTTCTCCCTCTCTCACTCCCCCTGCTTGTGTTCCCTCTCTCGCTGTGTTTCTCTCTGTCAAATAAATAAATAAAATCTTTTAAAAAGAAAAAAGTTTCCTTCAGAATATTTGTGTCCAGAAGAAAGTATATTATCATAAGAGAGTTCAGAGTACTGAAGAATACAGACAGACAACATCTTTCACCAGAGTTAAACTGAGACTCAGTTTTCCACTTGTATACACAGCCAATGCAATACTATTACCGCGTTCTACACATTTAGGAAGGTCAATGCAAGGATGTAAGTGGGCAGCTCACCCCAAAGTCATATACTGTGCATATAATGACTATGCAATTAAATGTCTTCAAAGGAGCACTGGTTCTCCACTCTGCCACCATTCCCTGCAGTCTTAAATCCTTTAAGTTAGATATTATCCACCTGACCCCTAAAGGCATTGTAATCCCTGCCTCAGAAGGTGGAAATTATAAGTGTGGAAAAGGCCAAGGGGCGGGAGGCAAGAGAAACACAGGAACAAAGAGTTCCTAAAGCAAGCTCGGTCTGCTGTCCTCCTTCCGTGTAGAGGAAATAAGAACAAATAAAATCTTGGCAGTATCATGAAAGATTTAACATAGGCAACAGAGCCATGTTCTTGAGAGTGAAACCTGTTAAATACTAAAGTAAGGAAATGGAAACTCCTTCTCAGGAGGTCTTTAGAAATAAGAAAGATTCTAATCTGTCTGGAAGAATTTAGGTGTGGTTTTTCTTAGGGGTAAATGAGTTGGTTTATGTAACTCATTTAAGTTCCTTCCATGATTTTTTTGACCCTTTCTATGACATTTTAAAAAGTTATCCCCCCCCAACCCTCCCCACACACAGAGGCCCCTTAGGTGCATGACTATGATGCATCATGACTATCATGAAGTTCAGCGATTCACTCTTCTGGGAAATGGGAGGGCAGGCAAGCAACGATAGGCTACTGCCTGAAATCTCTGTATGGGACTTGCTGTAAATTGTCTGTCATCTTATTCTTCCTTTGTAGAATAATTGCCAGAGTCTGATCATTAGTATTCTTCACAAAATGCTTCTATTATTTTATATCTTTTCTCCCCAAAAGTATTCCCTATGCAAAAATATTCTGATTTTTAAAATACCCAGTAATATATGCATATTTTTAAAGCTCAGTACTTCTAAGTAAGGAAAAAAAAGAGCTGTAATTTATGCTTTATCCAAGCCTCATCATTTTCAATGTGTGTGTTCTCATGTGAAGAAATCCAATGCTTCCAACATATTCTTTGAAGGTTATGTTTTCTTTTCTAAACAAACAATGTGATGATCAATTTCAACCTTATGCCCAGGCTTCTATACAAGTATGTTTCCCATTAAACTTCATCATAACTTTTCAAAATGTGTTTCTCAAACAAATCAAGATTCTTTTATCCCTACATAGCTAAATGGTCTTGATTTAATTTGAGAAAAATTTCACATATCAGAAGTCAACAGACATTGTAGATGTGTGAGTGCCACTGTGAAAAACATCAATGCAATAAGGGAAAGACAGACTATCCATCTCCTTTTATACTCAAAATCTAAAAACTCCTTAATTCCTTTTCTCCTGTGTGATACTACACCTTTAAAAAAAAAAAAAAGAGTCTTATTTATTTATTTGACAGAGAGAAACACAGCTAGAGAAGGAACACAAGCAGGGGGAGTGAGAGAGGGAGAAGCAGGCTTCCCGCCCAGCAAGGAGCCCGATGTGGGACTCGATCCCAGGACTCCCAGATCATGACCTGAGCGGAAGGCAGATGCCTAACTACTGATCAACCCACACATCCCTACAACTTTCAATACTATTCACCAATGAGGCTTTTTCTTCCAGCTTTAATGAGGTAAAATTGATAAATACAAGTGTAAGATATTTAAGCATGTCATAATGATCTGACATGCGTATATATTTTGAAAGGAGTCTCCCCATTTAGTTAACTAACACAGGCACCACCTCACACATTCATCTTTTTTGCAGTGGCAGAAGGGCAGAGAACATCTAAATTCTACTCTTATAGCAAATTTCAATTGTGCAATAATAGTGTTATCAACTACAGACACTGTGTTACACGTTAGATTCTCAGACCTTGCTGAATGTTTGGAACCTCTTACCCACCTCTCCCTATTTCCCTCACCTCCCGGCCCCCGGTAACTACTTTTCTACTCTCTGTTTCCATGAGATTCCACATAGAAACAACCTCATGAAGCATGTGTCTTTCTGTCTGGCTTATTTCAATTAGCATAATGCCCGCAAGGTCCATCCATGTCCCAAATGGCAGGATTTCCTTCTTCCTTGTGGCTGGATAATATTCCATTGAATATATATATACCACATCTTCTTTCTCCATCTATCTGTCAACAGACCCTCAGGTTGTTTATATATCTTGGCTATTATGAATAATGCTGCAATGAACAAGGGAGTGCAGGTATCCCTTCGAAATCTTGTTTTTATTTCCTTTGGATACATACCCAGAGTGGGATTGCTGGATCATATGGTAGTTCTATTTTTATTTTTTTTTATTTTTTTAATTTTTTTTTTTTTAAGATTTTATTTATTTGACAGAGAGAAACACAGCCAGAGAGGGAACACAAGCAGGGGGAGTGAGAGAGGGAGAAGCAGGCCTCCCGCCAAGCAGGCAGCCCGATGTGGGACTCGATCCCGGGTCTCCAGGATCATGACCTGAGCCGAAGGCAGTGGCTTAACCAACTGAGCCACCCAGGCGTCCCTAGTTCTATTTTTAATCTGAGGAACTTCCATACTGTTTTCCATGGTGGCTGCACCAATTTACACTCCTACCAATAGTGTACAAGAGTTAACTCGTTTCCATACCCTCATCAACACTTGAGATCTCTTATCGTTTTGATGATAGCCATTCTAACTGGTGTGAGGTGAAATACTGCTGTGGTTTTGATTTGCATTTCCCTGATGATTAGTCCTATTGAGCACCTTTTCTTGTACGTGCTGGTTGTCTATATGTTTTCTTTGGAAACGTGTCTACTCAGTTCCTCTGCTCACCTTTAAATTGGATTATTATTATTATTTTTTAAAGATTTTATTTATTTGACAGAGAGAAACACAGCCAGAGAGGGAACACAAGCAGGGGGAGTGAGAGAGGGAGAAGCAGGCTTCCCGCAGAGCAGGGAGCCCGATGTGGGACTCGATCCCGGATCTCCGGGATCATGCCCTGAGCCGAAGGCAGTTGCTTAACCAACTGAGCCACCCAGGCGTCCCTAAATTGGATTATTTAGCTTTTTTGAATTGTGTGAGTTCTTTAATTTTTTTTCATATTGACCCCTTATCAGATATATGAGTTGCAATTCTGTATTCTGTATTCAACTTCCATTCTGTAGGTGGCCTTTTCATTTTGTTGATGGTTTCTTTTGCTCTGTAGAAGCTTCTTAGTTTTATGTAGTTCCACTTACTTATTTCAGAGTATTAACTTATTATCCAGGTTTTTATTTTTTTTAATTGTGAAAAATTTCAAACATAGGCAAAGCTGAAAGTATTTCATGGTGAATACCCATATGTCCATTACTTTCACCATAACTTTATCCTTAGTTTTTTACCATACCCAGACCCATGTTCATAAACATAAAACTACCAATCCCTACTCATCATAGTCTGACCCACAGATCACCTTAAGAATTTCTACTGTGTCATCTGCATATGCCCATCAGACAAGAAAATTTGGAAACGCTTAATATACTGTTATGTGGGGCACCTGGGTGGCTCAGTGGGTTAAAGCCTCTGCCTTCGGCTCAGGTCATGATCTCAGGGTCCTGGGATCGAGGCCCACATTGGGCTCTCTGTTCGGCAGGGAGCCTGCTTTCCTCCTCTCTCTCTGCCTGCCTCTCTGCTTACTTGTGATCTCTCCCTCTGTCAAATAAATAATAAAATCCTAAAAAAAAAAAACTTAAAAAAATATATACTGTTATGTGAACTATAATGATGGCAGACTAAAAATAACAATGACTACATTAGATTGAAACACACGAAAATCCATGGAGTCATACTAAAACTTTAACAAAAATTCATTGGTCATCCCTGGAGGTTTCTACTACCAATCACCTTTCTGAAAATGAATGAATAAATTGAAAAACATAAAGCACATTTTCTGTTGTGCCACTTAGAACTCTATCTCTGGGTAACAAATCGTTGACAAGAGAAAGTTATTTATAAAGCTAATAAATACAGAAAACTGCAAGAAAAGTCACAATTTTGCAACCTCTGATGGAATAAAGAATTTAGGCAATATCAAATGCTCTAAACCTTTAGGGAAAAGGTGGATAAGAATGTTACAATGGGATCATCTGACTGGCAACTCCTGAATCTATGGATTCTTCTTAGGATCAGCAAAAACAGGGGCGCCTGGGTGGCTCAGTCGGTTAAGAGTCTTCCTTCAGCTCCGGTCACGATCCCAGGGTTTTGGGATCGAGTCCTACATTGGGTTTCTTGCTCCTCAGGGAGCCTGCTTCTCCCTCTGCCTCCAATCGCCCCCCCACCCTCTCTCTCTCTCTCTCTCTCTCTCTCTCTCTCTCTGATAAATAAATAACTAAAATCTTAAAAAAAAAATAGGATCACCAAGAACAGGTCAGAAGACATTGTGGGTTCCCTGAATGATGTGACAAGAGATACAAAATGCCATCTATAAAGCATTTCTTTGATAGGACAGTAAGAATTGAATGATGTATTTTTATTAAGATTTTATTTATTTATTTGACAGAGAGAGATCACAAGTAGGCAGGCAGAGAGAGAGAGGAGAAAGCAGGCTCCCTGCCAAGCAGAGAGCCTGATGCGTGCCTCAATCCCAGGACCTTGAGATCATGACCTGAGCTGAAGGCAGAGGCTTTATTCCACTGAGCCACCCAGGCTCCCTGAATGACGTATTTTGAAACAGATGTGAACCAAGTAAGGAATCTTACACTGACCAGTAAAAAAAATTGACTCTATTTTGAGAAAAATAAGATTCCTTTAAAAATTTTTAGTGTTAACTAATATAAAATTACTGGAACATAGCTTTAAAAAAACCAAGACTTTTTGTTTATTTTAAAAATACACAGTAATCTTATAATAAGAAAGAATTTTTAAATAATTTCCCACTTCCAGGGATTCTGAGAGGTCCTGTATTCTCTCTCCCCTACCCTAGCTTCCCCTCATCACAAGTTAAGAATCTTCATTTAATGGCAGATGTCAGGGAAACAGTAGACAGAGACCAGAGAAGCAAGAGCTTTCAGGGCATCAAAGAGTGAGACACAGTGCAGAATGAATGTGAGAGCTACCCCCAACCTCCTCTACCTGAAATCTCGCCATTTTTTTTTTTTTCCACTACAGAATATAGAAACAAAGCATCAAGGGAATCATGCCCAGACAGATTTCTGGCAGGGTCTGCCTGTAGCTAGAACAGAACAAGGAGATGATCTACTAGATCCAAAGCAAGAAGATCAAGGAGAAGAAATAATGACCCTCTCAAATGGGGATTGTAGATTTCAGGTTCAGAGAGCACGCAGCCACTCCATCAGCTTCCTTAGGCAAAGCAGGAGCTTTCCCTAAACATGCAGGGCTCAAATGACTCATTTCTTGGGAATGCTAAACAAAGCTTCACTCGGTAAGTCTGTGCAAGGAGTCCTGAAAGATTTAGTTGCAGCTTCAGGCTTCTCAGGGGTCTTGTGGAAGGCACACAGAAATGAGGTCACAGGGTTTAGGCAAAGCCTCCTCACAGGGGCTAGAATTTGAGATTAGAGAAGAGACTCAAGTGGCCGGAAAGAGTGGTGTTCATAAGCAGAGTAAGTGAACAGAAGTTAGGATAAGAGCTGCCCAATGTGCTGATCTAGCAGGTGGAGTCTCTGTGGCAGGCAGGGGACCGGAAAAATGCAGGTGGCTAGAAAAAGATGAGAACAAAAGAGAGAGAAAATGTTGGGGGATATAAAGGATGTTAGGGGAGAGAAAGAAAAAACACCTAAGCATGGGAGTGGCTGCTGAGCCAGCCTGCAGAATATCTTTATACACCTTTAAAGTATAAAACCCTTACCCCCCAACATACCCTAGTAGAATTATATTGAGGTACAGTATCTGGTGAACTCAGGTTACTTTCTCCCTAAGATGTGTCATTTTTATGAGACAGTCAACTGCTTGAGGGGTTTTCTCATAAATGAACAATACTCTTTGCCTAAAAAAAACCTGTGATTTAGCCCTGTTGTATTATTCAAGGACAATAAATACAGAAACAATTTTGCTAGAAGGCTGTTTTTATTATTTGTTAAGAATTGGTTTCTTTTTCCAAATCTGCCCCGTGCCCTCTGCTAGCTCCTCCCCGCCAGGACTCAGCACACTGTCTGAGGGTGGCTGGCCCAGCAATGGGGCTGGGGCTCTGCAGCCTAGCTATGCCACGGCATCTGCAATTCCTGCCTTCCCTCTTCCCTTTGCTCAACTCCCTGACTCCATTCCAAGGTCTTCCTAATTTTTCATACATCAGGCTTTGCCTCTCTCATTGGACTTTGCAGTGCGATTCCATTCACCTAGATGTGACTTCACTAGTAGCTGTTCATGCTCTGGCTGCAGAAGAAGAGAGGAGGGGAAGCCCACATGGATTACAGAATCCTGGCAGTCTTTGGGTGGGTTTAAGTCCAACTTTGATGCATGTCAAGAACAACACTTAGAGCAGGTCAGTATTTGCTGGGAGACCCTGCAAAACTTTATCTCCTAGGCCTTGTTCTCCTCTTTGTCCTTCTGTTGCTAGTTATGGAGGTTACCTGCCTTCATCTGACCCAGCACTAATGTCTAAACGAGTGATTCTCAACCTCAGCTGCCCATCAGAGTTAAAGGGTGAAGGAGGGGGCTTTAACAAACACTGATACCAAAGTCTTGGCCTCAGTGATTCTACTGCAATTGGTTGGGGTGCTCTCTGGACTCTGGGATCTTCTAGATCTCCTGATTTTATCATACAACCAATGTTGAAAAATACTGTCCTCAAAACATACCCTAGAGTTCTAGCTGCCTAAGTGGTCCTCCACTATTACCAATCTCCATTCATTTAAATTGGGGAGGAAAGGGGACTCAACATAGATAACTAAAATATAATTTACTGATAAAGTAATAATGCTGGAAATGATAGTCAGCCTACATGCGCCTTAGCCCACTCAAATAAATTAACATGTCATCTAGACTGAATAACCTATTTTGGCTGCAAAAAAAAAAAAAAAAAAAGGACATTCATGTTGTACTTGGCACAGTGTAGAGTACAGAAAGATGGAAACCAGAAATAGGTGGTATTCACAGTTGAAGGGCAAAGCCAGATCCAATTCAACAGTGTTAGAGCGTGTATGAAGAGATGGTTTCGAGTTCTACATAGGGAAGGACCCAGAGCTGTGAGCACAGAATGTGGGGCCAGTAATCAGGAAGAGGAAAATAGAAGAGACAAGAGACAGTTACTAGATGACTCCAGTGAATTCTGGTGGAAGAAATATTGTACAAATCCCCATCAGTTATCTGCCTACCTTTGCTGTATAATTCTGCACCTGACCACTCACAGGGCCTCATATAAAATGTTTCACTGTGTTTTCCTTTAAACATGTTGTATCAGCGGGCATAGGCAGAGCTATCCTGCAGTAACAATGCCTCCTCCACAAAATCACAGAGGTGCATATCGCAAAATATCTCAGCCGCCCTCTAGTCTGCTGGGAGTGGGTAAGGGAGAAGAGGTCTCTTTGTACAATAGTCATCAGGAGTCCAGACTGATGAAGCAGCTACCATCCCAAACACTGCCCACGCTTACATCGGCAAAAGAGGTGTCCTAGACGATCGCATACAGCCATTGAAATGCCCCCACCCAGAAGTGACCCGAATTGTTTCTATTTACAACTCGCTGGCAGTTATTAGTTACCTGGGCCCATTCACTCAGAAGAGAGGGAAAAAGTGCAATCTCACCATGTGCCAGGAAGGGAGGGAGGGCCAGAAATATGGCACACAGCTCAAATGGTACTATATCTCCACCGAGAAAGAGTCAACTACTTCCTGTTTTGCATGGACACATCTATGGACAAAATAAATCATGTTGTATCACTGAGTTGTAGTCATGAAAATGTAATCTTAATGAGATTTTTATTTTTTTATTTAAGACCGTAGAGCTTAAAACAGTGTTTGTAATATAGGAGAATATAAGCAGATAGTTTTGGGTAAATAAAATTCTTGTGAGAAGCGAGAATGGACAGAAAGAAGAGAGATAATAGTAATGTTATTTAATAGAATCACTGTGGCTAACTTGCTCTTCATTCTTTCAAAAATCACCACGTAAGAAGCTTCCAGAGTCAAATGATTCGCCAAAGATATTGGAATAATGCTATCACCACTTCCTCAAAGTGCTCCAGAAGGCTTACCTCAATTAAGATCAAGTACACATTCCATCACAGACTATGCCCAATATCACATGTTTAGGTATAAATAGCCAAGTCAGCCTTAAAATTTAAAAGGGAGGGGGGGGTAAGGGAGAGAGCAAAAAGGTGATCTAGCCCTTTGAGATATCGAGCTCAAATCAAGTACGATTTCATGCCCCTGTACCTGGATGAGAAATCACAATAATTTATATTAATCTGAATTTTCCCTAAATTAATCTGTAAATTTAATGAAACCCCAATTGGACTTTTTCTCCATACAATTATTTCCATTTTAATTTCATCAAGTTTCTAACCTCTAGAGGTCATCAAATTTTACCCAAAATGTCTTTGGTATTTGCTAAACAGATTTAGGAAAATGCTGAAACAGGTAGCAAATTTGCTAAGAGATGAAACTGTATGAGGATAACAACCTTGACATCTTGGGAGAAACCCTGGAGCTCTCTCCTCTCCCACCCTGGGGCCACTGTCAGACTGTAGCAACGGAGACTTCAAGCAAGGCGACCTTCCCCTTTGACCAGGCCCCAGGACTCTCCCAGCTATCCTGTGGACCTTGTGACCAGTTAGAGGAAGCTAACAGGTGCAGGGCTCCTGTTAACCCCGAAAACATGAGGGGGCAGGCTGAATCTTCCCTCTCTGATCCTGAGCTCAGGATCTGGGCTGAATGGGGACAGGATCTGTCCCTGTGCATTCCAACTCTAGCAGAGGGGCCCAGTGTTACGTTGACAAGTAACTTCATATGATGACTGATAAGAAAACAGAAGAAGCTGCTCTGACAGAAGGGCTCCAAGACTTAGCCATTTGACCCGGAATTCTGGAAGTTGGTCCTCACCGTCAGAAAGAAAACATGACCTCTCGAATGGAATGGCACAAGGTTCAAATCAAGACAGTGGCAAATTAACCATGACTACTCACCCCCCAGGCCAAGAACTAAGTCTCAATGCTGTGTGAGGCCCCCCACACCAGCCACCGTCCCAGAACTTGATGGAAGTTCCTGAACTTCTCCTGAAGCCAGGTGAGAAGATTCTGAGTAGACCTTCCACGAGCGAGGGCTGGCCAATCCCCAACAGAAGCTCCAAAAGGGACACCTAAATCTCTGGGACCCATTTGAGCTTTTTCCATCTGGTGAGGGACCCTCTGCAGACCCAAGCTTTGTGTAGCATTTACCTGAGATGGGCTGGTAGGTGCAGGGCTCCTGTTAACCCCGAAAAGATGAGGGGCCCAGCTGAGCACACCTGGCCTAGATATGCCTGTTATTACCCTGGAGCTGGTCTGGGCAGCTGATCTCCCTGAGTGAAACTGAGATAGGAGAGCCCTCCCCGACACCCTGAAGGATCCACCCCCATCCTCCAAATAACGCAGACCTCCTGAGCATTATTCTTCCTCAACTGACCTCTTAGACCTTTCCTTTCGTTGCTACACCTCCATCCCCTGGCATACATCTTTTCATATCTTATATTCTGCTCTCCTTACTAGACTGTCTACAGACTGTGAACATTTTGGCCAGAATCTTTCTACCCTGCTTTGGGCATTTATGGGCTTTAACAAATACTCTCTTTATAATCTATGGATGGTCCCTACTCAGTTTTTACAGCAAACATTGTGTGATAAACTAAACGTCTTTCCCCGTCAATAAATGTGACTCAATTGCATCATTCTTCAATAGCTGTTTCACTCTACAGAACAGATGATTCATTAATCCTTTCTCTTCTAGAGTTACTTCCCAGTTTTCTCCTATTAAAAATAATACGGCAGTCAGGTATTCTTCCCACAGATCAGCACACACTCCAGAGAAGAAGGGTGAAGGAGCCAGGCTGCTTGGGGGTGGGTCCTGCCCGTTCCACTTACCCGCTGTGTGACCCTGGACCCGTACTTAACCCTCTGTGCCTCAGGCTTCTCGTCCATAAAATGAGCTTGTTGTAGAAATCTTGCATGTAATGTAGCAACCACAAAGGTTTATTGTCACTCAAAGTTGCCTTGTTGCAATGCACTTCTGCTGGGGACTCATCGAGACTACCATGATGTTAACTCTTTTTTTTTTTTTTTTAAGATTTTATCCATTTATTTGACAGAGAGAAACACAGCGTGAGAGGGAAAACAAGCAGAGAGAGTGAGAGAGGGAGAAGCAGGCTTCCCACCAAGTAGAAAGCCCGCTTTGGGACTCGATTCTGGGATTCTGGAATCATGATCTGAGCCGAAAGCAGATGCCCGAGGACTGAGACACCCAGGCGCCCCCATGACGCTAACTCTTAAAAAACACCTATTTTATTTTAAATTCAGTTTTGGGAAACAGCGGGACCACATTGTTATTCTTCTATTTCCAATTGACAAGGATCACCACCCAGTTTTAAAAGTTAATGTCCTTTGATATTGTTATTCTCCATTTCTGTAACCTAAGATATTGCTGATGGGTGGGGGAAGTAGTTATATATTTTTCTTAATTTATGAAAACCACACTTATTAGCTCTCTCTACTATAGCAACAGTGTGCACACACTATCACAGCTTTCTCTTCTGACACCTTTTTTTTTTTCTGTGAGTGGAAAAATCTCATTGCCTTTTTTTTTTTTTACTTTGTACATAGCTATTTGCCATTCTTTAAATAGATAGCTATTTGTTATTCTTTAAATAGACTGCTGTAAAAATTGCATTGAGCAAAGTTTAACTCCTTCTTGAACATATCACTGCTGGGCAAGAAGTCAGTCTCCAAGGGGTGAAGGAGGGCACAGGTGTCAGGACCCAAACGGGTGGAAAAGGTGTCTGCTCAGATAGTGGACCCATACAGGGAATCGGAGGCTCAGCTCATCGCCAGAGCTGCCCCAGGGGGTGGGGGGAGGGGAGATGGGAAAACAAGTGTGCACAGTGTCAGAGTTCAAGCCGCATGAGGATCGTGACCTTGTGGAAGAAGAGCAACCCAGCGGGTGGCGTAGAAGCTCCAGCAGGTAGAAAATGGCATCAATGTGCATCTATGTGGGAGGTCAGGGAAGGGGCGTGAACTTTCTGCTTCCAAGTGAAGTGAGGAATGAGTCCACCTGGCAGGGCAACCTGAGAACACATCAGAGGGGATCTTGATTATCTATCCATCATAGCATTCCCACTCCCCTTGCCAGTGACATCTTAGGCAGGCATGTGACTCCATTCTGGCCAAGGCTACACGGAAGGGAAGCATTGAGGGAAATGTTGTGCCCCTTGTAAGGTGAACATAAAGTAAGCCCTCTTGTTCCTCTCAATAGCACCATGTCAGAATATAAAACCTGGATGTGCTTCTACTGTGTGGGGAGGGGAAAGGCTAACTGAAAACCTGCAAAGAAAGCCAACTTGGAGGAGTGCAGGATTTAAAACGAGCATAGATCTGGAACTCTGGCCCTGACTATCTAGAGCCTAGAACTGATCTCCCTTTGGACTTCTTGTTAATGGACACAAGCTATTTCCTTGCTGTTTAAACACGTTAACCCTTAGGGTCCTGATATTATCATGTAAAACATCATAACTGATGATAATCCCTTTACTCCAAAGCTGGCCCGTGTCCCTGACGAGTCTGTGAGTGGCCCTGTGCGTGATGAATCAGGGGGACCCACACTGAGGGTTACTGGAAGCAACAACCAAGATCATTGACCGATAAACCTAATATGATCCAGGGTATGGAAGCTGCCCTATAAAAAAGCCATAGCCAGACTTTGTGATTTTCCAATGGGTCTCTCCTAGGTGGAGTTCCAGATGAGAGTCTCAGGGTCATTCTACCAGTTAAATAAAGGTTCTTAAATTATCTTAATTAATACAAAGTATGAACGTGTTATGTTACCAAAGCTGTACAGTTTAGGTATGATCCATATCAAAGTAGTAAGATGAAGTTAATAAAAAGTAGTTTATTCAAACAAGAATAGTCTATGAAGACAATGACACGAGAGGAAAAAAATAGCTGTAGGGGAGAAGAAGTTAAGCTCTGGAAGCTAGGATTTCCTACCAAAGAAACTGTCAAGCTTACCAATGTAGTAACGTCCTTGGTAAATTTTCTTGTCAAGGGATTTCCGACAAGCAATTCCTGCACTTTTAGAGAAAACATAACCAAAAAATACCAAGAGATCATGTCAAAGAACAGAATAATTTTGATAGTAGCAATAATATTCAGCATGGGCCACACCAAGATAAACAGTTATGGGAGTGCACATGTAATACTTTGAGTCACTAATTTGTAGATGACAAAGATCGGAAAGAAGAGATTTTCTTCACCCGAAGACATCCTAGTTACTAAAGCTATGATACAAAATATAACAAAGATCAACAAAAGGAAATTGAAAAGAATGTATAGAGCCAGGCTACAGGACGTTTTCTACCACCTAACATTACAATAGGTAGATGGATTAACTATACAATCTGACTTTGAAAATATAGAAAAGATTATTTGAAGTAATGTTATATGAAGGGCTTAGTTGACTTCCTTTCATTGAAGGGTATTCACACGCTAGTGACAGAATTTTAAAAGTTTATGGGCAAAAGTAGGAATGCAGTGAAATAGTTTTCAGACCACCTACATTTAGCATACATTAAATTACACAACACATTCCTTTTAGTAAATGCTCTTTCTATGACATTCATTCCAGCTACTGATAGAGGCTGCAAACAGGATTATGATATTTAATTAATTAAAAAATGCAGCTGTACTTCAGGTTCTTGGCAGCTATCCAATTACCGTAATGTAGATTTTTAGAGAGAAAAAGAAAGATATAATGCTACCAGAAATAATTTCACATTTTCTTAGTGGTTATTAATTTAGTGGCGGTGTGGGGCAGAGGTTGGTAGACACAAGCTCTGGCCAAATGTTACAGTAAAGTTAGGGTCAGTGTGGGTCAGAGGTAGACCCAAGAAATGACACATATATGTGAAAATGCCATGACATTATGAGGTTCACCCTCAAGATAATATTTTCACATCAACGAACATAGGTGGACTCTTGATTTAAAGTAGAGAAATCTAAGGCAAACTAGCTTAAGTAAAAAAAAAAGTATACTGATCTGCATAACCAAACTACAGTCAACCGAGAGCAGGTATGGAGCTAGCTACAAGGGGGGACTACCATTAGATTTGACTTTCTCCT